>AYEL01085027.1:0-27528 GCA_000484575.1 Olivierus martensii
TTAGATAAGTTTAAATAATTTATAATTAATTAATTTTTATTTTAAATATGTTTAATATTCATATTTCAGTTAAAAGATTTTAATTATTACAGGGAAAGCGATTCAATTTAGAATAATTATAAGAATAATGAGAACAACTAAAAATATTTGTTTTATAGAGTAACAAACATTTAAGAAAACAATTTGAAAAGTTTGTTACTCGATGTCGAAAACACGACAGAGATATTTGGTACAGATTCTTGGTCAAAATCGATGCCAAAACATCACAATTTTCTTCTTCACACGGCACTGAAGTCTAAAAAAAATCACTTGGGTTAAAAAAAGCTACTTTCATGATCACATTCTATTAAAATCGCAAGAAAAAAAGCAGAAACATGGAAGAGTTAGTAGTCATTTCATAAAAAGATTAGTAAAATAATTTTAAAATTTCTTTAAAATTATTATTTTTGTTTTAACTGCCTTCTATCAGGATAAAACAGCAGATGAGTAGAAACCATAGATATTTGTTCAATTTTTTGCTCGAAAGGATTAATAATTATTATATTAATTTGATTAATTAAATTAATTTCTCGTCTGATTTCAGATAGAAAAATTAATCTGGATATGACAAAGATATAAACTAAAATTAATTAAAGACGATATTAATTTTGTTCAATCTGGTGCAAATCTTAAATTAATTCTTGAATTCAATTGTAATAGAACTTTCCAGTTTAATTATTGTATTACAGTATTTAATTTTAATTAATTTATATTTATTATTTCTAATGATAATATCTATAGTTTTATAAATGTTTTAAATATATATATAATACAGTCCATAGAAAATCACTGCATAAAATGCCATTGAAAATATTGAATTATAAAAATATTTCAGTAAAATTTGTTAATTTTGTTAAATTTACTCATTTTTTATATAATTTTTCCAGATTTATTTTTAAATATAAAATTTTATTGTAGAATAATTTTTAATTTAATTATTGAAAGGAATGTTGTGTAACCGTTTGTATCTTTATAATAACGTTTGCCAAATAACATCAGCTAAACTTATAGTAAACTTAAAAGAAGAAATTTAGAAAATTTAAAGAATTTTTCTTGTATTTTATCAATAAAAAAACAAAAAAGATTGCGGTTAGAAAGTATTGAAGAAAAAGGAAAAAAGTTTCTTTACTTATATATTATATACTGCACGATGTACTGTGATAGTCGATTTAAAAATTTGTGACAATATTTACATTAATTCAAATTATATTAAAGATTTCAAATGAATAAAAATTATTTTTTGAACTATTATAAATTTAAAACATGAATTATTATCATTTTTCGACTTTTTAATCTATTGTATAAGTTTTATAGGAATAATTTAGCAAAATAAATAAATAGCTCATAAATCGTTTAAAAAAAAAAAATAAATATATTTCTTTGCTAACGACATAAAAAATATGGGGAAAAAAAAGATTAACTGAAAAAGTTTTCCAAAATTTTTAGAAACCTTAATGTAACATATTGATTTCTCCAGCGGTCGCTTAGATTAAGGGAATACTGTAGAGATAACTTAACTTGTTTTAGAAAAATATGACCCTATTAATATTTTATAATTTGAAATATATATATATATATATATATACGTGTTATCTTGGAAAAACAATATCAAATGAATATGAAAAAGTAATCTTTCAATGGATTTCGGAATATATTAGTTGTAAATTTGATAAGAAATTCAATAAAAATCGAGTTTGTTTTTGGTAAACTTGCTACAAACAAGAAAATCTCTTAAAACTGCACCAAACTGAATGGCTCATTTCCTACTATAAATCGGGATACGTAAACAAAAAGTTAAGATAAACTTTATTTATTTAAATAAATATAAAACATTAACGATGCTCAATATTTATAAACATAAATTAATAATATAAAATTGTGATATTGGCGACTTTAAATATCTTATATATATTTATAATAATGTATTATAAGTATCTTAAATCTTATCTGAATTTTACCTAATGAATAATATATACAGTAGAGTCTCTCTTATCCGTTCTCCGTTTTAACCGGCTACATTTTTGTGGCACTACGAGTGGAGAGAAAAATGAATAAAAAAAGTGTAAATAATTTGGAAGGGGAAAAAAGTGTTTAAATCTGCATTAAGATATATCGAACAGAAGGATAATTCATCTGACATTGATATAATTCTTATGAAAAATGACGAAATTTTGCTTAAAAAAAAAAGAATTTAAATCGAAAAGACAAATGAAGGTTACTGATTCGATTTTAATAAACTTTTTATATACAGCAAATATACTATTTTATTTAATTTATAACTTATAAATGGTATTTTGCATATATTTTAGGATTAACTGGCGATTCGTTTATCCGGCTTAAGTTCCTGTCCCATAGAGGCCGGATAAGAGGGAGCTTATTGTATTATTTCATTTTTACAAATTAATTTATAAACAAGAAACCCACAAATGAACGAAAATTGAATATATTTTTAAAATCGTTAAAAAATCAGATTGTTTTGAAATATAGTACAGTTTATAAATACAGTAATACCCCGACTTACGTAAATTCGGAGATACGTAACTTCTCAACCTGCCCCCTCTCCCACTTGTTTGTTTCACAGTTATATTTCATTTACTGATTTGTTCATTAAGAGTCTTTAATTAGAACTACATATAAACTTTCATAATTTGTTGTTTTCTTGGTAATAAAGAGCCAGTTAAGAACCTAATACATACAGTCTTTAATTAGAACTACATATAAACTTTCATAATGTGTCGTTTTCTTGGTAATAAAGAGCCAGTTAAGAACCTAATACATATGTACCTGAAATTAGGATTTGGAAATCTGTATATACCCCGACTTACGTTATGCTTCCCGGTCCCACCTATTACGTAACTCCGGAATATTACTGTATTGTATATAAATTTTAAACAAGTTAGTTCCATCTAATTAAATTAAATTTCGATTAAAATAATAAATTTTTTTCTGTAAAAAATGCAATATAACTTTTATATAAAAATAAAATTATTAAAATTAATCTCAGTTACTTTTTTAAGAAGTTTCGTGCCTAATGAAGTGTTATTATAAGTTTTAAAATTTGAACGATAGCATTTTAAGAATATACTGTATATCTAACAAAAAAAATTACTCTTGAAATCTTTGCAAACTATGTTTTAGAAATTAATAATCATAATTCGTGAAGTAATATATTTTCATATTAAGCTTTATTTAGAAACAAAGCTGAGGAACAAAGAATCGTAAAAAATGATATTAAATAAATAATTTTAAGCAAGATAAAATTATGAAAAAATATTCCTTAATTTTATTTCAGTTGGCCCATACAAGTAGATATTTAATCAAATACAAAATAAGAATATTGAAAAATACAGTATGTATTTATTTATAAAATAATGTATTAATTGAGAAAAAGTTTTAAATATTTTAAGAGTTTATGAAAACAAAACATCTTTATCCTAACTCTAAACTTGTTGTGATATAGCTCATGTTTGATAATTTATTGGAATAAATGTGTATTTGCATAATTTCCTGCAGTTAGAGCCTTTCTATCGCAGTAACCAATGATGTGTCTTATTTTCAGGAATATTTATTTCAGAACTGATAAGGAGTCGCTTGTAAAATTTTTGTTCCTGTAGAATTATCCCTCAATAAAGAATTAATCTCACACCAAAAATGTGTGATTTATTCTGGGTCAGATGTATCATATAGTAAAAGTGGTCAGAATTGCATGGTCATTTTTAATGACATTCCCGAATTATTGAATGCCAGAGTCATTCCAGGCTCTACCACAGGATGCAGGATCACTTGGATTATAGACGATGAAAATTAACAATCGAATCTGAATCTTTCTCATAAATTTCGAAGGCGTGGGACTCGGATTCAATTCCTTGTCTTCTGAGTGACAAACTGAAGTATTTCTTTGCAGCCAACCGACTGCAGTCTGAGCATTTCTTGCGTATAATTACGTATAGTTAAACATTAAAACAAAAATACAAATCCCCATAGTTTTCGAAAAAAAATAATTAAAAGTTAAAAATTAAATTAGTAATATTTTTGAAATCATCACGAAAAAATTATTAAAAGATATGTCAAAACATTTTGTGAAAATATAATTTTCACAAAATATTGTGACATATCTTCTCCAAAATAAAATGTAATTATGACTTTATCTCGTCATCAAACTATTGGTGCAATTGATAAAATCTGCGTGATTATCCAACAAAAAGAAAAATGAATAAAAATCAAAGAAATTAATTTTAAATAATTAATTAAACATTTTTATCTTAACCACCAAAATTTACTCCACCTTTGGTCCAATTTTGATTATATTTTGGCATTGCAAAACTATATACAATTATTTCTATTTCAAAATTTTTTAAGGTTCTAGATTTACTTTTCGAAGAGTTATGGCTGCCACTGCCATGCACTATAATATAGATAGTATCTTTTATTATTGCAAAGAAATGAATACATATAAATTTTTATTAATTAAAATATTCCTTTTTTTAAATCTCTTTTTATTATTAAAATTAATTAAAATTCTAATCATATTTATAATAAAATAGTTACATAGTATATCGTTAATTGATCTTTCTTCAAAAACAGAAACCTTATAATATTGTATTTTGGTTTTCAAAAATTTAAGTTAATTAGAATATCTAAAATATCGATAACAATTTAATAAAACTAATTAACTTTAATATTTTAGAATATTCATTATTGCTATTCATCATGATGAAACAACAAAACTTTTTAAAGTAACTTTTCTTGTCATTGAAATCGAATTATATATTTTTATAAATAATGTACATAAAAATAAGCAAATGTTATAACAAAATTTAATTATTCATGAATAAATTCTTCTTAAAACATTTTTCTTTACATTTTCTATAAAAACGCTTATAAAAAAGCAACATAATTATTTTCACAATTGGATGCACAAAAATAAGAATTTCTCTTAAAAAATGTAATTATGCCTATATTTTGTTAAAAATACATACCTGAACTTGGAAGAAGAGAACGTTCGAAATAATGGCATTTCCATCATCACTTTGTAAAAATTTTATAATATAAGCTTGTAAAATTAAGAGGCATTAATACTAATGCTAATATCATAGATTTATCACAGCTGGACGGAAATTGCCAATGATACATGCATGTCAGCTTAATGTGTTCAATTAAGACGACCTTTTGATTCTGTCATAAGTTTATCTTTGAGGCTTACCTTCCTTTGCTAATAATGCGCAAAATAATACTTAGAATTGATATATAAAACATAAATTAATATATAAACGTGCAGGGTCCGGAGCCATTCTGAAGAACTGAAGATGTGCTACCCGGAATCGAACCTGTATCCTTCAAGTTGATACAAAAATACTTTAAACGCGGCCATCTGGCTGAGCCTTATAGATCTAGCGCTATTTTGCACTTAATGAATGATAATGTAAATATGTTTTCTAATTTTTATATGCATTATTAAATGAAAAAAATGCTATGATTCGCTTTACAATGGTGATCTGGAACATAACCGCCGCAATAACGATACGTTTTGCATATTTTAATTTCTTTTTTTTAATAAAAAGAAAAATTATTTTAATTATTATTTGCATTGGTTAACATTATTTAATATATCTATAATTTATTAAAAATAATTAATTCTAAATTACATATTCTGTAAGTTAAACTATACTCATTGCAGCTTTTACTAAAGAATATTTTTAAATATTCAAAATGTATATAACTAGACTCTTCCTTAATAATAATGCTAATTAAAATACTATGCATGATACTGATGCTATTCTATAAAATTTATAGTATAAGAATGTTATAATAGCAACTTTTTAATACGGAAGGTAGATAATTAATTAATATATACTTTTTATTGACACAGTCATATATGCAAAGCTGCTCTAATATTCTGAAATTTGATTTTATGATGAGAATAATAATTAAATTTTACTTTTCACTCCATAAACCATAAATTTATCTGAAAATAAAATAATACATTAACACAAAAAAATTTGTTTTGTTAATATTTATTATATTAATTATTTTGTAATAACTAAATTGAAAAACATTTAAAATAAAAATTAATCACGTACAAAAATGAAAATTATCAGACTAATGTATACATTCGAAATCATTATTCTACTTTTTATCCAGTATTTGGCAATTTTAAAGCAAATTATAAATATTTAGAATACCAAAAATTGATTAGAAAGCAAGATATATTGATAAACAAATTTTTTCCTAGGATTCCTAAATATAAATTGCTAGAAATTTAATCGGAAAACAGTTAATGAATGTTATTCCTCCATTAGTTTTCAGTTCTATTTGTTAAATCTTTTTTTATATATATATAATTCATATAAACTGATATACTGAACAGCAAGCAAAGCAAGTTTTTCGATAAATGAATTTACTTTTTGTCAAAAGACGATCGATTTTTCCAATCACTGTTGCTCTTGTATTCCAGCAACAGATTTCACGCAGTAAAAAATTTTCATAGAATATATTTATTGGCTAAAAGTTATTATTTCTAAACTAAATTTTTATTAATATAATTTAAATATTACTGAAACAAATTTAAAAATTCAATAATTTGTCCATGAAAAATTTATCTAATGCAAATCTGACGAACTAATATTAGAAATACCATATTATTTACCGTAGAATTAATACCTATATATTTCATAGTTGAAAAATGAAAAATGAATATTTTTAATGCAAATAATTATCGAACACTAAAAAAAAATTCACGAAAGGTTATCCTATGGATCATTTCAGTCAGTATAACAGAATCACTAGTAGATATAAATATTTATTAATACACTTTTTTTAATTTTATTTTCGTTGATTTTCATTATATAGGATTGTAGTCTTTATAGATTACTAATTAATATTACTAGGAAGCAGTTTTAGAAAGAACTAATTGCCTATTTTCCGAGCACGTCTATAATTTTGGGATGATTAGAAGCATTAAATAAAATGTATGCCATCGAAGTCATCTTCGATAGATGACCTTCATAAAACTTTATAAAAAAAATTCCATAGTTATTATTAGATGAACTTCAGAAGTTTGAACATCTTCCATTTTTAAATGAATGAAGTTACAGTGTTAATTAATCTTATTTTAAGGTCGACATTAATGGTTTAATACTTCTACTGAATATCATCAAAGATCAATCAAATAGTTCGTTACTACGGAGAAACCTCCGAAGTTTGAATGTCTACTGTTTTTAAATGGTTACAGCTGTAAGATTAATTTATTATTAAGGCCATTAACATTCTCGCTAAATTTCAAAAATATCAAGAGAATATTTCATATATTTAAATTGTCAATTTTTGTCTAATATACTTTCCCAAAGAAATGGAGATTTGTAAAATAAGCTCATGTCTGTCTGTTATATGTCCCCTACTAAAAAATTTTAAACTAATTAGCATATTTCCATGAAATTCTGTAGTGATGTTTCGCCATTAATGACCGCATTATTTAATCCTGCAGGATTATTTTTAATTTTTATCGAAATTTTATTTTATATTTTTGATAATAGATGGCGGTAAGCGTTACCAGCGTAGTGGTAATATATTGCTTACCTAGTGCTAATATCTATCACAATAATGTCACAGATACATTGACATGACGTCGTCATGATGTAACAATGAATGATGATATGAGGATGTCACGTCCTCGCGATGATGACGACATCATCGTGATAACTATGCTGGTTAAATTAACATTAAAATTGGATACAAATAGCCAATGAATTCAAAAAACAAAACGAAAAATAAACCACAGATTTTGAAAGTAAGGGAATTCTCATTTTTATTTTGAATAATGCAAAATAAAAGAAGAAATAAAAAGTTAAGAGAAAAATGAAACATCATAATAACAATTTGCTGAATGGAAATTGGTAGGTCAATAATGGTACAAACATTGGTAGGTCAATGGTAGATGAATAAACAGTACTGGAAAAAATTGCATACTTCTCAAGCATATCCTTTATTTTGAAATGATTAAAAACAAGGAATTAAAACTCCTATGTTATAAAAATCATCTCTAATGGCATAACCCCTATATACTGAATGTCGTCAAAATCTATTAGATATTAGTAAAGGGAAGCATCAAAAGATTGAACATCAGCAATTTTTAAAGATGAAAATACAAAACTTGTTGTTTATATCAATATTTTATCTATTTTTAAATGATAAATTTTCGTCAACAACGAAATTCTTAAACAGACTTATCATCAATAATTTTTTCTTCACAAATACAATTTAAATATATAAATTTTTGTGGGAGAAGCAATCTGTTTTCAAATATTCTGTTGGAAAACTTTTCTCCACAAAGAGAAACGTTGACACGAATGGCAATCCCCTCAATTGACTTCAATTATTCTGGACGGAGACAAGTAGAAAGATTTGGGAAAATCTTTGCTCAAGAATTGGATAAGAATGGCTAGATAAGACAAGACGGTTGATTCTAGAAACAAAATTATTATAGATTTTTTATTTAGATAATGATAAAAGTAACTAAAGCGCAAGTATTTAATAAATTCTAAGAAAAATGAAAAATTTTAAATTATTTGTCACATTACTTAGGCAAATAAAATAGCATTTTAAGGATGAAATAATATCACTGAATGAAACTGGTAAAATTCACATAAAAATTATTTTTCGTGAAAACAATTTAATGATAAATTTATACAAAATTGAAAGCGTGTTATGTGTTCCGGCTGAAGGTGATTCAATTAAAACTAAATACTGTTGAACAGTTCTCGTTATACAGTATATAAAACAGAACATTTTACGCAATTAAATCTAGGATACAATTATTCTACTTGAGAATGCTTTGTATGAATTTATTGCCTCTCTCACTCCAGAAGCGCGCATCATTTAGATGAAAACAATCATATTTCAAAAGTAATAAATAAATATATAAAAAAATGCAATGTTTGATTTATAGGATTGCTATCATTCTGTAATATTTTATTTTATTCTATGTTTAAGGGAGCATCGTTCTATATTAAAAAAAATAATAAGCACTATATCCTAACTGACAAGTGGTGGACAGAATTCAATAAAAAATTTACGGAAGAATCCCTTATATAGCGTTTTGAAAATTTGTTGAAAACTGGGAGAAGTGATATTTATATGATAACATAGATTCCATTGCAGATATTTGCTTTGTTCATAACCTCAATAGTAGGTGAACAAGCAGTATTGGAAAAACTCGCATACTTCTCAAATATGTTCTTTATTTTGAAATAATTAAAAACAAGAAATTAAAACTCCTTATGTTATAAAAATCATCTCCAATGGCATAACCTGCTATATACTGAATGCCATCAAAATCTATTAGATAGTTCCATAATTACTAAAGGGAAAACCAAACATAACATCATAAGATTAAACATAAGCAACTTTTAAAGATGAAAATACAAAATTAATTACTTTTACTTCGAATCTGACTTCAATTGCCTGATTATTTTGCTAAATTTTATAAAATTCAATGAAATAGTTCAAAAGTTATTAGAGAAAAATCTTTTAAGTCTGAAAGTCTGCCATTTTTTAATGGTTGAAGATAATAGATCAATTGATGTACCATTAAGATGATCTTCAATGAATTGATCATCGTGGTAAATTTCACAGAAATCCAATAAATAGTTCAGGTTATGTTAAGAGAGAATCTCAGAAGTATTAACATCCGCCATTTTTAAATATTTGAAGATAGAATATTAAATTATATGTCTCCGAAGTTATTTTGATGATAGAATATTAATGTCAGATTTCATGAAAATATACTAATTATCCAAAACGTTATTAATGGGAGACAGATAATCATATTATATGGTAATATAACAAATTTTATTTTCCTTCGAAAAGTGAGCTTATAAATCGCAAAAAAAAAATTATGAAAATACTCTATGTCATTTCTATTATTTCATTCTGTATATTTGCGTTTTGTCATAGATTAGATATGTATAATGCATCATAGCAGCTAACGTTCAAAATATTTGAGCAACTTCATAAAATAGTTTCGAAAAATATTGCATCACATTCATTTAATATAATGAAAACTACGTCATCAAGTACAAAAAAGTTTCCTAGATATGATGCTTTATTATGATTGATTAAAGAAGGAATTTTAATTTCTGACATTATTATATCAACAGTGAAGATTTATTAATAATTCACATATCGTTTAAGAAACATTTTTGGTTATTAAAATGCTTTCTAAAATCAATTTCCACTTCATAGTTTACTTAGACTTAAATTTAGGTTATTTTTCATCATCACAATATTAAAATCTTTCTAAACAACACTCACAGAGTGTTTAGAAGGATTTTAATATTGTGATAATAGGGAATCTACTGTGTTTTATTTTATTCTATGTATAAAAATATATATTACATTCAAAAATGCTACAAAGGCATAAAATTCTTTATTTTTTATATTCTTATGAATTGAAATCAGCTTTTTATACTTTTATTTTGACTGCTGAATGTTGAATATAAAGCAGAGAACGTGGAATATATTGAATCATCATTGGACAAAAAATATTCAAATCAACGACTAATGTTAACTGATGTCGAAATGATAAAACTGATCAAAATATTTCTGAAAAAGTAGAAGTTAAAAAAATATGTTTTAGTAGGCCCTATTTTAACATAAAATAGAAAAAGAACATAAAACTTATTTGCACAAACTGAGTAAAAAAATAGATTGAAAACTGAAACAGTATCTGACAATAGAAAAAACGTTTTCATATTTTAATCATGACAACAATAAAATTCAATTTTAAATATAATAAGTAACAAAAAAACTTGAATTATTGTCATATCACAAAAGTATATTGAGTAAATAAATTGTAATTTTATACTGAAATATAAAAATTGTGAAATCAGAAAAGCACATTCAAATGAAAACAATACAAAGTTAAAAAACTAAGTGAAATTAAAATACTTTGCAATTAAATTTTTTTCATATATTTTCACAAATAAAAGCTTTTTTCATAAAAAAAGAAGTAAAGAATAATTTGAATTATCGAATAAACTTCTTAATTATACATTCAATCTTCATCAAACTAATTGAAATAATCTATAGCTAAGAAAATTACTTCTTTATAATGATCACATAAAGAAATATTTTGTAAAAGAAAGAGAAAGTCAACAGTAATTCAAATTATCTTTGAAATTACCTTAATCAAACTAATTCAAATAATCTATAGCTAAGAAAATTACTTCTTTATAATGATCACATGAAGAAATATTTTGTAAAAGAAAGAGAAAGTCAACAGTAATTCAAATTATCTTTGAAATTTTTTATTTGATTTTTTATACCTATTATTTTATAAATTTGTTTATATTAAGTTTCCCATTTGGAATTTTGGAATAAAACTTCGGAGAATGATGCGATGTTGATTATGTTCAAATATTATGGTTATGTTCAATGATTCAATTTAATTTAATACTTTTTTAATTATCATCGTTCTTGTTTACTTTATTTCCGTAAAGATTTTGTTATCTGTTTTTTTTTTTCTTCATAATCAGTTCTGAAAACTGTTTATTTTTTCTTTTCTTTCATTCTTTTTTCTTCAATTATTGTTTTGAGAATTAGTTAAAATTTCAAAATAATTTTATGATTGTTTGATTACAATTTAAAAAACAAAATACAGGTAAAACTTTTATGATTTTTTTAAATTATTTTATTTAATCTCAACTTGTCTGCGATACATTTTTAATATATTTTGTAATCTAATCTACTAATTTTTATTGTTATGTTTTATTATTATGATGAAACATACCCATTGGTGATAATTAACTTTATGCAGAAAGTTATATTTTTCTAAAATCTTAAAATTTATATTCGATAATAGAAAGATGATGCATAATGTATTTACTTCGCAAAAAAACCTACTTATTTTTTCACTTACTTTTAATAATGCAATAATTCAAATTTTCGATAAGTTTGATCATCCGTGGCATGATTAGGTTAGGTTAAGCAGCCATATAACACGAGGGATATACTGTATCTGGCGGCCACTTATAGAGCCCATCACAGGCTAGCCAACACCTATGATGGGGTCAACCAGATGGTTGAAGAATGAGGTTCAACGGGCCGGGCCCCTCCTGAAAAACTGGAGGTGTGGGACCCGGATTTGAATCCAGATCCTCCAGAGTGGTAAGCTACAGCTTTACCACGCGTCCTGATTTTGCGACATGAAAAACTTTATTATTACAACCAATTTACATGAGGAAATAAAAAATTTTGTCAGAAATATTAATGTAGTGTAAAACTTTTAGGTATCAAAATGGGGAAAATTTCATTAGATGATAAATGTTTTTCAAATATATGTATGAAAGTAACATAAAGTTTTAACAGAATGTTAACAAATACTAAAATGCTATCTTTAATTTTAGAAAAATATGAAATATTTAAATATTGATAAACCCATTAATTTAATATTCATCAGGGTATTCATCAGTCTGTGGTGAATATAATTTCTTAATTTCTTAATGAATACAGTATGTAAAAGTTTTCTTAATTTGATTTTGGCGTTGAAAATATATAATTTTAATCTAAGAATTCAAAACCGAATGAAAAGAGGTTATTAAAATATTTATTTAATATGATTAGCGACTGTATACAACTTTACATTTGATTATTAAATTAAAAATATATTCTATACAATAACTTTTTATTGTATCTACCATTGATGTAAAAACAAAAGGAAGACGAAGAAAAGTGGATTACTGTGACAAAGCAATCTATGAGCGATTATTGATCAAAATATAAGTCAATATCTCAAGTTTTCCCATGGAATACATTGTGGTACATGAGTGTTTTCTTGATTTTAATAAAAAAAATAGCTCAAGTTTAATGGTATTTATTTTAAACAGCACAGGAAGTGGTTGGGACAATTATTAAGTAAAAATATAGAGAATTACATAAGCATATATTACACAAAAAAGAAAAAAAATTCTTTTTTTGTATTTTTTTAAAAGGTGGATTGTGTGTATAAACTTCAGTTGCGTTTCATTAAAATTATAATATCGCACACGTATTTCTAAAGTGACACAAGTCAAAAAAGAACGTTTTGAGAAAATTGGAAAAAATTCGAAATCAGCCTAACTAAAAACCATTATATAACTAATAATTTTTTCAAAATTTGTAATCTTTTGAAACCATTTTTTAGGAAAATGGTTTCAAAAGATGATGGAGGATTGCTTCCCAAGTTATAAAATGGTGCCAACATAAAAATGCAAGTTTTTGACTTGTGTCACTTTAGAAATACGTGTGCGATATGTTAATTTTGCATATACATGATATTAATTAGCACTCTTAAATAATATTAATTACAGTTAAAAGTTATTAAGAAACGCACATAACGTATTTTTAACTTTGTATTGTATAGCATTTGAAGTAAAATAAACTACCAAGTAGTTCACAATTTATGTTGATTTAGGATTACTTGGTAATGAAATTAAAAGTTATTAAGAAACGCACATAACGTATTTTTAACTTTGTATTGAATAGCATTTGAGGTAAAATAAACTACCAAGTAGTTCACAATTTATGTTGATTTAGGATTACTTGGTAATGATTTACTAAAAAGTACTATAAAAATTGTGAAAAATGGAATAATTGATGATATTTTTTAAAGTAAATTCTGTATATAAATTTATCTGTTTGATTTATTTATTTTATTTTTTCAAAAACTTGATCAATGTTTTTAAAATTTACTCATAGTTTTAAGTTGACGAGATTTTTATATAAAAATTAATTCTATATAATTTTAATTTTACAAAGTTTAATGAATAAAAAAGATCCATTTTATTTTTCTGATCTGCTTTACCTCTCATGGGACAAAGGACTATTTAAAAGATTTGTTTTTAATTTGTTTGTAAATTATGGGTTAAATATTTTTTTGTTTTTTATTTAACTATCTGGTAGGACCCTAAAATAATAAGCAATCGTCAATTTTAGGGAAACTATTTTAGTTATAAAAATAGAAATCTTAAATTGCTTAAGTAGTACACATCACTGTCACCCCTCCTCTTATTACTGTCTCTCTCCTATATATGATATTGTACAACACATATAGAATATACAGTTTATATAGATATATATACCGAAAGTATAACAAATAATTTCATTCACTAGAAAAAATTACAATAGAAATTAAACTATTGATAATATTAGAAACAAGCAATCATTAGAATTTAATTTATGAATCATTTTTAAACAATGTTGAATGCAACGGTTTTCTAAATCGTTTGATATAAGTTATAGAAAATAAAATATATTATTATATAAATGCAGTTTAATCTTTAAAACATTATTCAAACTAACTAAAAATTATCTAAAGAATATCTGTTTAATGGGTTTTAAAACGGTTGAATGAAGAAAACTTTTAATCTTTATAATGGATTGCTATACTGGAAATATGCCATCAACTTTATAAATCAGATAAATGTAAATTTAAACCTTTCGATATTAAAAAAAAATTTCAATGGATTTAAAATTTTATTTCTTTTCACATAATCCGAATGATAAAAGTCACAATACATTTTTCGCAAATGTTACTTTATATCAAAGCTATCAATTTTATTGAGGAAATTTATTTTTGAGGTGCAAATAAATTCCATCTTTTATTTTCATATTTCTAAGTATAAGAAAACTTTTACAAATATTTGAAATTCTAAGTGCACTTTAACACTTTTTAAATTTTTATTTTCTATTTAGAGAGCTGTCGCAAACTTATGCAATATATCTAGAATTATGTAAGATCTATTGACTGTTCCATATTTATTATTGAAAACAGTACGTTATTTTTCTCTTTTTCTGCGCTACATAAGAAAAATTTAGTCTTGGGATTTAAAATATTGTAGATAAAATTTTTTTGCTGTCCTTAATAATAATTTGTTATGAAAGAAATAGCAGATTCCGAATAATATAAAGAATACTTATATTTTTGAATTTGTGATAAAATAATATATTTTTTTGAAGTTTCATTTAAGTTTATAATATTAATGAAATTGTTTAATGATTGAATATATCATTAAATATATTCTAATAAACGGCGAGTTAAGTATTAATTTTTTCACAAAATTATTATGTCATTATTTGAGAATGATGATTAATATATACAGCAATACTAAGCAACTTTTTAATTTTACAAAAAAAATATCATTTTTTTCTGCGAAAATTTTAATGTTTTTATCAGGTCATCCCAAAAGTAATATCTCTTTTTAAATACTGTACTTGTTCAGAGATGTCTCAGCTTGTCTAAACATGAATTTCTAAAGCTTTCACAATGTTGGAAGAGTGTCATTAATTCAAATGGAGAATATATACTTCATTAAATTAGCAAATGATTTTTTTATATCCTTTTGAAACTTAATGCTAGAAACGACATTTCCTTTGGAATGATCAGATATAATATAGCTATAAATTATAATTTTTCTTCCTATGATATCAATTTTATTAAAGATTAAAAATATAAAGTTAATCATATATAATATTTGAGGTGCCTAAACATACATGAAATTACCTATAAAAGTGCGGCAGATTATATGCAAAATTTCTCTTCTTGTTACTTATCATATACGTTTCCAGCAATAGTATTTAGTATCAATTTAGTAAATAGTATCTCTAATAAACTGCTTGGCCCGATTGCCGCGTGATAAAACTATGGCTTACCATTCTGGAGTATCCGGGTTCAAATCCGAGTCCCACACCTTCAGTTTTTCAGGAGACATCCGTATCCGGCCCGTTGAACCCCATCCTTCAACCATCCGGTTGACTCCATCATGGCTTAACTAATGGTAAAACTATGGCTTACCATTCTGGAGTATCCGGGTTCAAATCCCAGTCCCACACCTTCAGTTTTTCAGGAGACATCCGTACCCGGCCGTTGAACCCCATCCATCAACCATCCGGTTGACTCCATCATGGCTTAACTAATAAACGGCGCTTAAAATCATTGGAGAGATAATAAGCACAGTTTCTTAGGCAGATCAGTGAAGTTCGTTAATTCAGCCTCACTCTATCTTCAAGAAATTACTTTGATTGACAGTCCTACGAATTAGCGGTTCTAAGATAACAAACTCTCATTATATTAAAAAGTCATATTTTTATCTGTAAAAAATATCATACAGAAAAAATAATGTAAGGATGGTCATGAAAGATTTAATTTAGTTTAGTTTAGAATCCGAAATTGTACGTGCTGATATCAAGTTTATACAAGCTTACATAACTTTCTAGATAACAAATAGTTCTTCGTTTTTAACGTTCCTGCAAGAAATCTACGAACTCACGAATTCGTCAACGTGCTTAATAAGAACTTTTAAGGTTCAACAAAGCTTTGCTATCAGAGTTGCTATGGACTATAATGAACTTTTTATGTTTCATATTAATCTTTTTTCTATGGGTGCAATACTTTCGATATTTATAATCAACTATTTGGTCTAAATTTTAATCCGCACTTAGTTTTTCTGTATGTTCTATTTATATCGATGAATAAATATCCAGTTATGATATATTTATGCCAAGAAATCTTGTAATAAGAAATAATATTGTTCACCTCGAATGAAGATTTTTATAATAGCCATAATGATTCTCACGTAGCTAATTCAATATATATATAGCAATCAACTACTAAATCTATTTTCTAGTATCAAAATGCGAGATCAATACGTAATAAATTAGATATCATTGAAATTATTGTTTGCAATTACGAAATGATTTTCCTTATCGACTCCTATATCACGATGAACGATTCTGATATTAATGATTTAAATGAATCATATGGTTATAAGTTATATATTGCCTATATTCATGACAGAATTGTGACATTTTAATTATTTGTGAGTTCTCTAATACAGGATTATTGCATATTCTTTATGGTAATTTAATTATGATTTATATTCACGAACCTTCCATAATCCTTATTTGTGTCTATATTTCTCCTTATGAGCGTAATTAAATTAATTTTTAATTAATAATAAATTTTCCAATACGTTTTAACGATTTGTATTAATATCGTAATTTGCGAGGATTTTGATTTTAATAATTTTAAGTTGCTTAATGATATTTTTCTTACGATTATTTAAGTTTATTTCAAGATCTTTTTCTAAACAATGCTATTTATGCAAAGATTGTTAATCAAACTATTTTTTTCCCAACAAAAAATTATCTAGACCTTCTTTTCACTAACATTGAAGATTATTGTATTCTACCTACTTTTTCTTTGTATTCTGATTATGATCCGTTTATATTTACATTCAAACAATTATTTGATGCATCGTGATTTTAATAATTAATTTTGCTCTTACAAATGGAAGCTGTCTAACTGTTCATCTCTCACTGCTGGTCTTATCTCCTTTCCTTTGCATCATTTTTACTCTTAAAATATTTTTATTCAAAATTTTTTGATGTCTTATATGATTATGTTAACATTTTACTTCTGGTCTTATCTTCTTTCCTTTGCATCATTGTTACTCTTAAAATATTTTTATTCAAAATTTTTTGATGTCTTATATGATTATGTTAACATTTCTATTCAAAATATAATTACAATAAAAACTTTTTGCAATAATTCTTAATGGATGACTAAATACAGAGTGAACCAAAAGTCTCTTCCACCCCCAATAAATCACTAACAGTTAATTCAGAATCATTTAATGTCCACAAATATGAAGTCATAGGTGGCCTTTCAGATGGTCTAAGTAGAATGATTATGAAAATGCAGATTAAAATAATGGAAATTTTATCTCTGAAACTGTAACTGATAGAAGAATAATACCAATTATAAGTCTTCAGCGTGTTAATCTGAACATTAAAAAATTACATCAGAATCGGATGAACGGTTCGTTCAAAACTTTAAGAAACAGTTTATCCAATTTCTTATTCTCAACATGAGAGTCTTCTTTCACATTAAAAATGCAATGATGATTGTCTTACTATGTAAACATTGGTTTGAAAAGATGAATATCAGTATGATGTCTATCTACTCCAATACACAACTTTCACACGATTTATGACAGAATCTAGTACACTGGATATCATGTCAGATATTATTTCTGCGTAGAACTAGTTCAATTCGTTGCTTCAGATCATTCATTGAAGCTGGCACTGTGGCATACATCTCGTCATTTATGTAGCCCCACTGGAAGAAATCATGCAGGGGTGTCATATCCGATGACAGGAGTGGGCAATGATAAGCAATGTTTTTTGACATTTGGAGCGAAGCATTCATCCGAATTTGATTTAGTTTTTCTTAAAATGTTCAGAATAACATGCTGAAGACATATGTACTTGAAAATATTCTTTTATTTGTTATGATATAGCCGAGTCCGCCGAGTGGGGGGTGACATCCGACACTTTTATCACAGGCCCGACCGTCGGGCTCTGATGTGTTGCAAAACGTGTCCGATAATTCGCAGACCGCATTGTTAGTGTGCACTGTCTACCACCCAAAAAGGTCGTGACAAAATAAACTATTTTATATATAATATGGTATATAATGTATTGAATTTTGAATTTATTGTACACTTTTTTAAAATAATTGTTTAATATTTTATATAAATTTTTTATTAAATCAAAGTGATGCACATTTTTAAGTGGACCCGGACCACAGATTTGTCACGGGCCCGAAAATTTCTCTCGGCGGCCCTGCATATAACTAAGAATGGTACTTTTTACATTATAAATAAATACGTAAAAAAAATAAATTCCATTAAATTAATAGAATAAACGTTGATATGCAAATTTTTATTACTCATTTCTCAAACTCACGAAGAGTAGAGAAAGAATGATACCATGTTTGAATGATGCATTACATGTTCTTATTCTTATCGTTAGCATAATTACTTGAAAATTGGATATAATGCATCAGTTTTTATATTTAGCAATGCTGAATTGTAATTTATAATCTCATCTATAAATGATATCACAATTTATCTTGAAATAATATATATTTATATACTATATATATAAAATGCAATATTTATCTTCATGTCTGTTCCGCATATTGGCTAAAAATGATAAAAATTAGTTAAATTGAAGTTAATCCAAAAAACAGTTTTAATTGAACCCTATTTTTTGACAGTTACAATTTTCTATAATTTTTATTATAAGTAATATTCAAAAAATTTATTTATCTCATTTAAAATTTAAAATATTGTACTGATTATTAACCATAAAAGTATTAAGAAGTATGCACTAAAATTAGGCTGTTAGAGAATTTAAATGAATTAAAACAATGTTAGATTTAAGTTTTAAAAAATGTTTGGTAATCGATCAAAACTGAGGATTGTGGCAATAAAAAATATGCCAAATTAAAAAGTTTCAGCATACAGTTTATTAGTATCTGTAACTTCATGCGTAGGATTAGTTTATACAGTATAATTTTAAATTGTTTAAACAGTGAAAATGTTTCATTTAATTTATAAAATATATCTTAGAGTCACTACCGTCATTCATACAATAAAGTTGAAGGCATTTTTGGCATGCTTCAATACTAAATCAAAGGTGTCCATATCTGACTTCCCTTCTCTACTGTAATAACATAATAATGGCAATATCTGAAGTATTAAATCCGATCATTTATTGCATTATTTCACTTGTACAGTTTTATAATTTTATAGCTTTATCTTTTATGTTTCGAATATAAGGCAATTGAAATGTTTTTCTTTATTAAACTAGAATAATAATATATGGTTATTCATTGAAAAAACCTCCATTTACCGAAAAAAATTGCTAGATTTCATAAGTAAGTTCATAAAATATATTTTGTCATAAATTTTTTTATTTATTATAATATCTTATAAAAATTGCAATTCTTTTTAAGAATATATAGTAAAGATAAATTATGGAAAGATGCATTACTTAAATCATTTGAATATTGATGTAAGTAATGCATCTTTCCATAATTTATCGTTATTATATTCTTAAAACGATGAGAAATTTTATGACATATTATAATAAATAAATATATGATAAAATAAATTTTATCAACATAAATAATTAAAACAACACAATAAAAGTTGATAAGCAAATTTTATTTTTTATTTCTCAAACTTCGTAATAAAGTCTATATATTTCAAATTTAAAAAAAAGAAAAAAAAATTAAATTTTATCAATGAAGAATTTCATTTTTATGTGAAGAAAAAATAAAATATGCGATTAAAAAAATTTCTTTAAAGTAAATTTATTCATTAACAGAGAAATATAATTCTATATTTCTGTGATAATGAACAAGTTTTTTTTCTATTTTTTCTAATAGGATTTATTTTTTCTCTTCTCATAAAAACTAAGTTCATTGAAAAATTTATTTATTTTTTTTTATTTTAAACAAATGGATTTTATTACGAAGTTTGAGAAATAAAAAATAAAATTTGCCTATCAATTTTTATTGTATTGTTTTAATTATCTATGTTCATAAAATTTATTTTATGATGTATTTTTTTATTTATATAAAAAAAATTCGAAGTCTTACTGTATTATTAAAATAAAGCAATTTTTTAATTAAAATTTTGTGTAGTTTTAAGATTCTACAGTTAAATACAATATACTTTTTTCATATTTTCTGAGTATAAGGGTTTGAACAACTGCGCCAAAATGAATCAATAAAAAAATAGAATTCGGGAAAAAGCCGCGTTATATCGAAACAGCGTTAAACGGAGCAGCGTTAAGCGGAGTCTTACTGTATTATTAAAATAAAGCAATTTTTTGATTAAAATTTTGTGTAGTTTTAAGATTCTACAGTTAAATACAATATACTTTTTTCATATTTCCAGTTTTTTTATGATATTATTATTATTTTGAGTGTTTAAAAATAACTAAAGCAATGTTAATCAAATTCACCGTTCAGCGTTATTTTTTAAACCGTTTTCTTACACTTTTTCCCCTGAATTTCTTCTGAATTTAGCTAAATTTTAGCTATTTCATCGTGACTATTATATTGAAAATTTTGAAGGGGGAAAACACTTTTCAACAGTTGTTTGATGCGAATAAAGTCATACAAATGGAATTTAGAAAATAATTTTCCTTTTCTGTTAAGTTAACCTTTCGAAGTGCTCTCATTGAAAGCAGTAAGAAAGACTAACCTAACGACAAAAGAAAAAAAAGAGTTTAGATTTATGGAGGATAGATAAAACGCCGATACTTCAAACAGTTTTAGATTTTCATCCTTGATTAACAGACATTCTACATAATTATAGCGAACGAAATTATTTTCGCTTCCATTAAAACTGTAGACTTATAAAACGATTATAAAAGTTCATTAGATGAAGGATCGAATTATTAAGTTTTCAATTTATTAAATCAAAACCTATATATGAAATATTATTTGAAATTTTTAAATTTGTATATCTATTCTTATTTGAGGATAAAATTCAACCGGCGGCCCATAAAAATTTGACCATATTCATAAAAATTTGACTCAGTTAATTATAACATGTGGCCCGTGTGTTGAATTATTTTGAATGAATTTTATAATATGAATAATAAATTAAAAATAATTTTATACTTCTTGATATCGCTATGCAACTTGACGTGAATCATCAACAGTGGGGATAACAAATGCAAACTCACACATCAGGTTACAAAGTGGACATAGATAATTTGATTAAGGGAAAAAAAACAACTGCAAAAGTCACAATAAACAAGAAGACAAACATATAGTGATGCATAACCTATATTATTTTGTTTTTATATTATAATTTTTCATTTTGTTTCATATCTCATATTTTAAATATTTCTGTATTTTTTTAAGATTGTTATAATAAATATTTTTTCGCTTATTATTTTCTCTTAATTAAATGCTTGCGGCCCAATTGCTAAGTCTGAAAAAGATGCCGACCCTTGCTGTACATATTACTTATTAAACAAGTAAAATATAAAATGGTAAACGTAAACTCTTAAAATAAGGAAAAAATTAGAAAAAAATATTCAAATTGTGGTGCTTCACTACTTTATTTATTAATATTTTATCACTTACTTTCATTAAATTTGAAACCGTTCATAATTTTTCTTTCGAAATTACCTATCTTTTATTAAGATTTCAAAAAAATACTCCATTGAATATTCAGATAAATGTTAATTATAAATTTATATAACTTTCGTAAACATTTTAAATCTAAGGAAATAAGAATCGCTACTTTGTAAAAATTTTAAACAGTATTATTAGAAGCAATCAGTCTCTTAATTTCTAAGTTTACTTCAATTCATGGATGTATGCTTCAAGCTTACAAATTCGTGTTGCCATATCTACTGGCGTGTGCTGCCATGTTTGAATTTAAAATAAATAAATAAATTAATTAATAAATTTTGTTTTTATGTACATAGCATATTTTAATGTAATTTTGTAATTTTAGGAAAAATTACTAACATTCTAAAATTTTCTCAGTTAATTATAACAGTGCCGAGTTGGAAAAACATTAAAATAATTTACATTATTTTTAATCGATTATCGAATTTAGATCAATACCAACGAGTTAGAATGTTACTTACATACTTAGATTTAAACTTAAGCTCAATAATCCTATACAGTCTAAGCAATATTATATATATGGAATTCATTCACTAGTATGTATGATGCTTTCTGCATAAGAAGCAAACATGGAAGCAACTAATAAATAATAGAAAGTTTTCTGAATATTAAAACATTGCAAAGTTAAAAGGAATAAGTTTGGTTTATATCCAGTTTTATATATCGTATGTATAGGCATGAATGTAAACTATGGCTAAAATAAATGGAATCGAAATTATTGAATATCCATAAAATATTATGAGGAAGAAAAAAACTTAATTGATATTAATAATTTTTTTAAAATTAATTTAAAAATTATTGATTACTTACTGTACCCTGCGAACCTTGAAAATCTGGATATATGGTTTCCTAATGAGAATGCTTACTATTCTGTTATGTAAAACTCGTTTGAAAAACTTACAAATGAGTATGTAATATTCCAGGAAAAATAACCAAAAGTAATGGTTTACTTTCGAATTCTTTATTTTGTTACATCCGTTTTTTTTTTCTTTTTATAAAACTGATTTAAATACAATAAATTTATATTCTACAGATTTGCAAGAGAATAATTTAAGATGCATTTAGAATAATTAATTAGATGGCAAAATAGAAAGTAAAAGAATGGCGTAAGCGAGGCGGTTCTTCATCAAGTAAAATTTTGATCTTTACCTATGCGAAATGAAAACTTCGATACTACCATTTTTTATTGCTAAAATAGCAATTTTAAAACGTATTTAAGTGTTCAAAATTGGTCTCTTAAGGATATTTGAAAAAGTTTTATTGAAGGGAGGCCAAAAAGTTCTTATCCTCATCGTGACGCGGATGTGCTAGGGATTTGAAATTTGGTCCTCTGAACCAGACTAGCTCTCCATAGCAGTAATGATCTCCTCGACATCAAAGAAACTTCTTCCCATAAATATTTTTTTCATATTTTGAAACAGGAAGAAGTCTGAAGATGCTAGGTCGGGAGAATATGAAGGATGAGCAAGATTTCGTAGCCATACTTGTGCAGAAATGTGACTGTTTCTGTAGCTCGGTGTGTGGATGCATTATCAGCTAGCAGCAACACATCTTTTGACAGTAAATCATGTCTTTTTCCTTGATATTGTCCAGTAACTTTTGTTGCAAATTCCTGTAGTATGCTACTGTTATTGTCGACATTTTTTTGTAAGTAATCTGTCAGTATAACATCTTTGCTATCCCAAAACGCAAACAACATTATCTTGCTAGACGATCTTTTCTTGGATCATCCTTTAGGACGGTGCGAGTATATTTGAATTCCCATTTTCATCATTTCACAGTCTCACTTAATGGACATTCCTCATCATATAAGCTGATATCTCTTCATGGATTGCTTGTGCAGTTTTCCCTCAAAAATGAAGGGACCATATCACGACTCGATGCTCAATTTTGCTTCAGCATCTAACTCTGGTTACATAGGGTCTTGTCAAAATAAGAACAGGTATGCGTATTAGTAAGATAATAACCTATCACTGTTTACAATTAAGATCTACAGCACACACAAAATATAGTGAGGATAAGAATTTTTTGGTCTCCATCGTAGAAGCTGAAAAATAAAGAACTAAAGTTCGATTTTAGATTACAGTATTTTTTACATATTGTTTATAGCCAGCTAATACAGCTGCTATCGGTCAAGTTTAGTATTAAGTAATTGTATAATAGTAGGCAACATAATAAAAATGTAAAAGTTCAATTCCATATAGCAAAAATGAGTTTCTTCGCCTCGTCAAATCTAATATCAGATTTTTGCATTTCTTTAAACATTGATTGCTAAGTTACAATATCATACAGACCTTATATATCTTTATAGACTTTTATATGTGGCTATATACTGTTATTGATAATAGATATAAATAATATTAATAAATAATGATACAGAAATATCACGGTATATTACGGAACTTGATATAAAACAAAACTTAATACAGAATTACAATAAAATATAGAATAACTTTAATATATATATATCTATTTATTTTTTAATTTATTGCAATGGTCTTAACCTTTTTGGTGTCACGGAACACTTTTTAATTATAAAAACAAAACTGCGGAACACCAAAATCAATAATGTTAATAAAAGACGACTCACTCTTAAAATTCATAATAAAAAATATATATGCAGTTTTTGACTTTTATTAAAAATTATTGGTTACTTATATTCATATATTTCATAATTTCACAGAATACAGGTTGAGAATCACTGATTTATTATATACAAGTGTTATTTCTAGTATGTGACTCATACGGATTACTAATTTTCCTATGGTAGTACTTTTATCGTAAAAATTTTACCAGTGTTACGTAGCTTTCTAGGTAATATTAGCAAAATTATTTTAATATCAATATTTAATTTGCATTTATTATCAATAACGTCATCTATAAATCTCTATAGAGATGTGTAGATGAGTATGTTTGGATCACAATTTATACACTCATAGATTCAATTCCATTATAGTACAATATAGAAATTATAAACATTTTGAACAAAAATTGGCATAGGACTTGCTATCAATATATTCATTCAAAATGTTTCAAATTTTTCAATCTTGTATCCGAATGATGTAGCAATTATGATTAAAAAATGTAATGAAGTCTGCATCGAATGATACATGTTAATATATATATGTATCGATCATGGATACATCCATGGTATCGATAATACATGTGGCGCCATAAGTCATATGTATCATTCATGGTACCATGAAGGAAGGGGTGTATCATCATCGATATATATACATGGATAAACTGCTCAATACTAGTCCTGCTGGTGGGATAAACCAATGTAGCAACGTCATAAAATCGATGATATATCAAATTGACTTTGTTTTGGTGACCAGACGTATCCTATTTACGTTAGTAAATATAATGATCAGATCCAAGTAATTAATAAAATGGTGTAGTACCCCAATATACACTATTGTACCACGTAACTTCACCACTAGTATTGATTGAGCAATCTATCCATGCATATGTATCGATGAGTATCATCAATACATGTGGCATATGGCGCCACATATATCACGAAAAATATATGAATATAAATAAAAATAAATAATAATATGTACATATTATTATTTATTTTCCAATTATCTTTATATGCACTATTGTACCACGTAACTTCACCACTAGTATTGATTGAGCAATCTATCCATGCATATGTATCGATGAGTATCATCAATACATGTGGCATATGGCGCCACATATATCACGAAAAATATATGAATATAAATAAAAATAAATAATAATATGTACATATTATTATTTATTTTCCAATTATCTTTATATATTTTTCATGAAGAAATCCAAAAATTCGACTGTACAAAAAGAATTTCGATTTGGAGATTGAAAAACTTTGCCATGTTAGGTTCCATCAGATAATTTACTGAGTAGAAAAAATTTTAAATTTTAAAAATTAGTAATATTAAAAAAAAAAATAAAAATTTCGTTCTAATTTATCCCACATAATAAAAATAATAAAAAGACCAAAAGTACTTTAATAAAGCATTTATTAGTTTATATAAGCTAATGTTGTTCAATTTGCAGGCATTTCCTAACTTACATAAAGATTCCTAGATTAAAACAAAAAATATACATCTGTTTTCCATTTAAAGGATTTAAGAATGAATATAGGCTCTAAATTTGAATTCAATTCCAAATTCATTAGTACTTTAATGATCTTTTTGTATCAAATCATGTGAGAAATTAAAATATTAACAAAATTTTCAGGATACACTAAGGATAAGTTCCATCAACATCGCATAACACTGCTGTCAGTAAACGACATTGTCAGTGTACCAACAATCAGTAAAAACAAATTGTTCTATCATGAGTTTCGTTAGTGATGCTTACTGACAGCAAATAGCTGACACTATGATTGTTATTCATATTCCTGGTAAAATGCCTACTAATCAAATTAAAGCAGATGATAAGAAATGATGCTATAACATACATCATGTGCACAATCTAAGATGATTACTGTTGGAATTAAGCAACAATGTTAGCATAATAATTCAAAATGATATTAGATGGTGCATTTTCTGAAATTTTTGTAGTTTTGTTATTAAAGGTGATCTTGCTATATTTATTATAGATATCCTTCTGAATATATATTAAAAAGTGAAATCTGCAATTCACTAATAAAAATTTATCTCAAAAATAACCATATATCTTGGAAAATGCACATTTTTTTTCCTTTTGAAAAATTAATTCATATAATCTACTGATCTGTACTAATTTTAATTAAGAAACCTCAATATGAAAATAATATTCATACATATAATATTAACAACTTATTTCAAAATGATTAATCATTTTGCATGTATAACCATAATTTGAAAAGCAAATAAATTCACTATCATTAAATTCAGATATTCAAATTTGTTTGGTTTTTATAGTTTTTAACTAGTATTAAAATAACTTAACCCTTTAATGCCCAAATTATCTGTTTTCAGTAAAAAAAAAACCTTTAATAAGAAAATCACATTCTGTACACATTTAATAAATACAATTCATTTTCAAAAATTTTTTGTTTGGTACATACAGAGTAAATAAACCAACAAGGGGAGGACACAGCTGACTCCCCACCGATTTTGATCCGCTTGCCTATGGTGAAAATACATCAAAAATGAGTGAATACGTGTCCGAGCTTTTTGTTGAATATGGCCTTCTAATAGTATTTTTTAACACTTGAAAAATCGAACTTTTGATAATTCAGCTTAAAAACGATAGATAGAACGCAGATGGCACAATCGATAAATACGTGGCTCGTAATCTGAAGGTAGTGGGTTCGAATCTGGGTTGATGTGCATTTTTTTTTTATGCATTGAAAAATTCTTTTTTATTTTTCATTTTATTATTTTTTATGTACTGTACGTTTTAATTAATTTATTTTAATTATTATTAATTTTATATATATTGGTTATCACATAATTCGTATGCATTAATATATTTAT
>AYEL01085028.1:0-14143 GCA_000484575.1 Olivierus martensii
CTGTTGAGAAAGGTCAAAAGCGTTTCTTTCTGAAATAAAGATCTATTTCTTCATAGTGCTTAGTTTGTCTTTTTGACATTATATTTCATTAAATAAAAAAATATATTAATAGCTTTACTCTTTTGATGATTTCTTTTCCTCCTGAAAGCCAAGCTCCAGCATCCATGGCTTTTATTTGGTCATCAGCATTCTAAAAATATATTGATTTGAAAAATAGTAGCTTATAGCTTATAAAATTCAATCCAATATTAAAAAAATTTTTTTATTTACAATACCTCACAAACAGCAAGTATTTTTCTTTCTTGCTCAATATTAATATCATGTGGAAATTTTAAAAAACCATGAATTTTTTCCATATATCTATTCTAAATTATAAAAATTAATAATTTCATATAAGCATATATATATAAATATATATACAAGAATTTTCTTTTATGTTATTGATGAAGCAAAAAATACTATTAGAAGGCCATATTCAACGAAAAGCTCAGACACGTATTCACTCATTTTTGATGTATTTTCACCATAGGCAAGCGAATCAAAATCGGTGGGGGGTCAGCTGTGTCCTCCCCTTGTAAGTGTTTCTTATTTGATACCGTGGGATGTAAAGGGTTAATAGATATATCAGATCAAAGTACATTTTGCTATGCTTGAATACTCTGATATCAGTCTTAATCCTGATGTCAGAGTACATCTGTCTGACATTGGTGGCTTAAAGCATACTGTAAGGCTTAATAACAATTGGTGGAACAGAATCTCCCTAGCATTACTCTGTGATATCATCGTTAAAGTAGCATCAAATGGTAGAACCAACTTTTTGTCAGTCAGTTTTAGCAAATTCATCAAAAATAAAATTTCATTCAATTTTGGAAGATGATATAAAAAGTAAACTGAGAAATTTTAATTTTTTTTCTGATATAAATTACATTCAGATTAGAAATATAATGTTTTATTCAAATTTAAGCCATAGACATTCTGCAACTAATAATAGCAAAGAGACAAACTAAGCACTATGCAGAACAAGGTTAAAACTGATTTCAAAATATTTGAATTTTTTTTTTTGTTTGATTCATTCATAAGCAAGATGCAAAAATAAATTTCTGTAAATTCCCTACATAAGAAATGAATCCTGTTTAATTTTTTTTAATGTCTAATGTAATATTCGAAGCGAAAGAGACGAACCGAAAATGTAAAATAATCGAAATAATTGATAAGTTATGTAATCGCAGCCTTCAACAAAGATAATTTTATTGGCATTGAAATAAAAGAAAATCAGATAAAAATAAAAATAATAATAATAATAATATAATTGCATGTATTGATTATAATAATTACTTTCTTAATTATTGTGTATATATAATTGTTAAAAATCGAATATAAAATGTTGTATACATAATTATGCTTAAAGCTTCTTAATTAAAGATTATTTATATCTTTTCTATACAAGTATTTTCTCATTTTTAATATTTTCTTAAAGATTATATAAATTATTATTTTTTATCAATAATTAGAATCTTTAACATTTTATTATTAGGTATCGCTTTGGAAATACCTGATAAATATCCAGTTGCATATAATTTATTTTCGAAAATTTTCCCGTTGAGTTAGATATAATTTTATTGGGAATTTTTTTTTTTTGTAACATTAGTGTTACAAAAATCCCTGAAATAAGGGAAATGAATGATTTCTACTATACAATATAAAAGTAATTAATAATTTTAATATGCTAAGTAAGCATTTTATAAAGAAACAAAAGTAGATTTCGAACATTAAATTATAGTAAAGATTTCTACAACAAACTTTCACCACATAAGTTTAGAATTTAATTTTGATTAGGATTCTAAAGCCTAAATTAAATGAAAATTATCAAAGAAAATAATCGCTATTTATATGCAACATGTAAAAAAATCCACGAACTCGATGGGATTTCCGTTTTCAATGTTTTTACAATTACTTATATAAATCTTATTAATGGTAGTTTTTCACTGAAATGTTCGATCATTAATTCGAGTTATTTTTATACAGTAAGTATTTATGTGTGCGATTTTTGCAATACATTATTTTATTTGTTTATAGGCTTTTATACGCAACTACGTATATATGAACAATGAATATATTTTAAGTAAGAAACCAAAAAATTGGAATCCCACTGTACTTTTTGAATATCAACAAGTAAAATGTAGCGACTGCATCTTAATAGCCATCTTTACAACAATTGAAGATAACAGAAAATTCATGTGCTATACAATCTGAATTTTATATAAAGAGTAATAGAGATAGAAATTTTGTTGCAGAATATTGTCCGGTTCTTTTTCCATCCGGTTTCTCAACAATTAAATCAAAAATTGGGTCTCTCGAGAGCCCAATTTGTCCTAGAACATTAAATACATATCATTTTGAAAGGTTTTTCATGGATGATTCAATAATATCTTATACATAAATGTCCCCCTCTATAGACAAATTGTATTGATTGATTATAGAATATCTATTTTTCATAGAATTTTTCATATTTTTCTATTTTACATAGAATTTTTCATAGAATATCTATTTTTCATAGATATTCTATGAAATATTGTGGTAGAAAGCAATAGCTTAGCAATTTCTGTCAAAGTACGATTTACTAGGATGGTTTACTGAAGGTTTCTCTGTTGTTTTTGTTTTATTTCTCACTCTCTGTTACTGAAACTTGGCCAAAGTATCATCAGTCATAAATGAAATGTCAAATGATTAGATAATGCACAAGTAATCCCCATATAACACAATACATCTACACTACAGTTTCGTTCTAACACGGTTAGAATTTGCAGTAATCTTCGCACAACACCATATTTACAGAAAGTGATTTCGCTCTAGTACGTTTTAGAATTTCGATAAACCTTAACCTATAACACGGTTTCGTACTACACGAATCTAATTACTGTGTTATACGCATAATTATACGAGGGTTATCCATATAGATAAGTTATCCTATCATCAGAGCAGTTTTAGATATATTGAATTAAAAATAATTATTTTAACCTCAGATGTTATAATTTTCATGCTAAGATTGAATAGATGTATATTCTTGTTTTTTAGAATGGGACTGTGTGTTTATGTAAAATGTCTAGCATATGGTATTTGCAAATCCTTAAGTAGGTGCTGCTTTCAAGCGTCACATATATTATATTGTTATCGATAAAAAATAAATTGTATAAATACTGTACGATAGTATGGTTAATGAAAATGGCATTAGCCTTAGAATTTATGTAAATGAACATTATCAACATTAAAAATGTGGATTAAATTAAGAACTCTCTATAGAATTTTCCAATAGAATCACTTAATAATATTAAGTGACTCTATTGAAAAATTAATAATTCATATATGTCACTTAATAATATTAAAATTGTTCCATAGTTTGTCTTTACAGGCCCAAACAATCGATAACAGCAGTGTTTTCTAAACTGTAGGGTGCGCCCCACTAGGGGTCGCAAGGGAGGCGCGTAAGAATTAACAGAAACGTCATTTTTGAGACAAACAAGCAAAAAACGAATTCAAATTGGTATAAAAAAATGAATCGGCAAAAGCGTTATAAATACAGTACATATATTCATGTATCCAGAAACTTTCTGCTGTAGCTGTTTTAAAGACAAAATATCGATCTGGTTCATTGATTGAAATAGATTTGCGAGTAACGATATCTTCAATCACATCTCGATTTGAGAGAATTTGTGCCGAAAACAAGCTCATCCATCGCATTAAATATTATGTTGTATTAAACATGTAGTCTATTTTATCGTTTTTTTTCTTTTGTAATCTTTGTTTAATTGTATTAAAATTATTACATCATAATAGATATATATTTTTTACATATAAGAAATTTATTTATACAAAATATGATAAGATGGAGTGAGGTAAGGGCGTAGTTGAGGGAAGTGCATTATCGGGTTTTTATTATAAGATAATCGAAATTTTGCTATTTTCTTTTGTAATCTTTGTTTAATTGTATTAAAATTATTACACCATAATAGATATATATTTTTTACATATAAGAATTTTATTTATACAAAATATGATAAGATGGAGTGAGGTAAGGACGTAGTTGAGGGAAGTGCATTATCGGGTTTTTATTATAAGATAATCGAAATTTTGCTATTTGATATTGTAGTATTTCTACTACAAGTTAACATCGACCTATCGACGTAGATAACTCACGATGAATGATGCGAATCCAGTATTTACATCCACTTTTACAAACGCGTCGCATCCGAACAGCAAATAAAACTTTGACAGCGTTTTAAAAGTGCAATAATTCTTAAGATAACTTCATATTAGGAGATATTGCTACAAGTTAACATCGACCTATCGACGTAGATAACTTACGATGGATGTTGCGAATCCAGTATTTACGTCGACTTTTACAAACGCGTCGCGTCCGAACAGCAAATAAAACTTTGACAGCATTTTAAAAGTGCAATAATTCTTAAGATAATTTCAAGATATTTTTTAGTAAGTACGAAGAATATTGATTAAGGTTTATATTACGTATATTTTTTTTAGTAAGTACGAAGAATATCGATTAAGGTTTACATTACGTAAACAATATTTTTTGACATTTCAAAAGTTTTTTGAGAAAAAACCCTGGAAGGCTCTTGCCCCGTAAATATTGTTACCTGGGGAAAGTGCCTAACAGGGTTTACATTATGCAAACAATATTTTTTGACATTTCAAAAGTTTTTGAGAAAAACCCTGGAATCTTGTCCCTAAATATTGTTACCCAAGGCAAGTGTGGAATAGCGCCATGGGGTAAGCGTCTATTAGGCTGTTCTGGCCACATAACGCGTTCAATTTAACTTTTTAGTGTTTAACATTTTAATTTGTTTATTAACTTCTTTTTCTAGCATATAACATGGGTCGCAACTACGTCAGAAAAACCAACAGGGGCGATAATTCAAAAGAAATGAACGACATGCGAACGTTGTCCGAGATGACGATTGATAAATGCAAAGATATCAATTAAAATTTTCATATAAACCATTTTTTATTTGATAAAAAAACATTTTGTCATATTTCAATATACCACCCCTCACATTTCACAAAGGGGAGGACACAACTTCCATCCCCCTGCCTGTATGTTAAAGCCGATTTCGATCGGCTTTAACATATAGGTTGGCGGCCATCGAAAAGTGACTCGTGTAAAAAGCGAAATCGGCCTTAACATACAGGTTGGAAGCCATCGAAAAGTGACTCGTGTAAAAGGGTTTAGGTCAGTATGCCTTCGTTTTTAAAAAAATCAAGGTCAAATGTCATGAAGCCGGACTGCGCCGCTTATATACCTAAAAAATTAGACATCTTTCAACCAAAGCGGTGGTGTAGTGGTCAAGTCTCTTTCCTGCGGAACTGAATGCTGTGAGTTCGCGGCACGCTTACGACAGTTTTTTTTTCAAGTGAATAAATTAAAATATTACTAGCAATAAAACTTCAGTAAAATAATTTTTTTTGTCATAGTTACGTATGGGATAGCAACAATTCGACGAGTTGTTTTTTTTTATCATAATTAAGTATGGGATAATAGTAATTCGGCGAGTTGCTACTATCCCATATGTAAAGAGATCCATTTGAGCTTTGAGCGCAAATGGATATTTTATCATAGTTAAGTATGGGATAATAGTAATTCGACGAGTTGCTACTATCCCATATGTAAAGAGATCCATTTGAGCTTTGAGCGCAAATGGATATTTAGATTTCACCCTACGCATAACGAATTACGGCATTAGAGAGTGAGAGATATAAAGCGAGAAAGAGATCGAACAATAATTGAAAAGTGATTTTGCCAAATTGTAACTATGATAAAAAAAACTTACTTTTACCTGAAGTTTTATTGTTAATAATATTTTAATTTATTCACTTGAAAAAACAAGGTACATAAGGGAGACTCGAACTTATAACGTTCAGCTCCGCAGGGAAGCACCTTAGCCACTACATCGCCCCTTTGGTTGAAATATGTGCAGTTTTTTAGGCATATAAGCGGTATGGTCCGGCTTTATGATATTTGACCTCGATTTTTTTTAATAACGAAGGCATAATGACATAAATTACACACCACTTTTTAATGGCCCCAACCTGTAGGTTAAAGCCTATCGAAATCGGTGGGACGGAGTAGTCCTCTGAAATTTCAAGAGTTCAATGCTCGTTTCTTTAACAAAGAATAACTCTAAAACGAAATAACCTATCTTATAAGTTTCTTTAACAAAGGATAACTCTAAAACGAAACAACCTATCTTAATGCAGTAAGCATTTTATAGAAAATTTGTTCCTAATTCTGCTCGTGCCAATTAGGATGCGTAAATAAACTTTATTCCTGATTCTGCTCGTGCCAATTAGGGTGCGTAAATAAGCATCAAAATTGTCGTGCCAATTAGGGTGCGTAAATAAGCATCAAAACTTTTTTAACTTGAAGGTAATAAGGTGCGTAAATAAACATCAAAACTTTTTTAACTTGCACGTACACTCTTTACCTCGTTTCGGGTTAGGCGGGATTGCTGATATTTCGTAAGATTTTGTTGCAAATATAAAATTTTCAAAAATAATTTAAACGGTATTAGCTGTGGAATGCCATTGTTAACGACCCTGCCAAATATCTATACGATAGATTGATATACCTTTATTTAAAGTCCAACTCTGTAAAAACCGCTCTGCACTTACCCCACTCCACCTTATACTGTTTTGTAATAAATTTTAAGTAGAAAATATTTATAAAATTAGACAGTTATGAAAATGAGGGGACGTACCAATTTTTTATGAAAAAAGAGGGCACAGACATAGAAGAGATTGCTGATATTTTGTAAGATTTTGTTGCAAATATAAAATTTTCAAAAATAATTTAAACGGTATTAGCTGTGGAATGCCATTGTTAACGACCCTGCCTAATATCTATACGATAGATTGAAATACATTCGTTTAAAGTCCAACTGTAAAAACCGCTCTGCACTTACCCCACTCCACCTTATATTGTTTTGTAATAAATTTTAAGTAGAAAATATTTATAAAATTAGACTGTTATGAAAATGAGGGGACGTACCAATTTTTTATGAAAAAAGAGGGCACAGACATAGAAAGTTTGGAAACCACTGAATTACAAGTAAGACCCCGTTTAACGCGGGGGATACGTTCCAAAAAAAATCCAAGCGCTAAACGAAACAGCGTTAATCGAGATCATCTTAACACGTAAATAATGGGAATAGGTGAAACAGGACGGTGAATAAAAATATACGTACCTTGTTTTATTTTGTAACATGTATTGTTACTATTGTATTACATTAATTATAGACATTTTTATGGTTAATATCGATTTGTATTCATAAATCATTCATGAAAATCAAAAGTATTCGAGTTAATAATTTGTTTGTGATGAGGAAGAATCTTCCTCATTATTTTGATACTTTTTGTTTCGTTAAGAATCATCTAACGAAAAATCGTTTGCTTTTTCCTCTTTCGTTCAGCAACCAACTGTCCATAGCAAGAAATCGCATCCATGACACTTCGTCTTGCTTTTGAACATTTATCAAAATTTGAATCATTTGTATAAACTGATCCATAATTTCGATAACAGTGGCTAACCTTTAGCTGTAAAATAACGTTAATGGTTAATAATTTGTTTGTGATGAGGAAGAATCTTCCTCATTATTTTGATACTTTTTGTTTCGTTAAGAATCATCTAACGAAAAATCGTTTGCTTTTTCCTCTTTCGTTCAGCAACCAACTGTCCATAGCAAGAAATCGCATCCATGACACTTCGTCTTGCTTTTGAACATTTATCAAAATTTGAATCATTTGTATAAACTGATCCATAATTTCGATAACAGTGGCTAACCTTTAGCTGTAAAATAACGTTAATGAACGATCATAAATGTGAACTGTGACCGCAGCAGACTTTCGTATGTACTGCATTGAACTGATATCAAATGCATTGCGAGATGGCATAGGAGTATCAAAGCAACAAATTAATGCGATTTCGGATTTATGTGAGTATAACGATTTGAAAAACCGCACCAAAGTGAATCAGTAAAAAATATAGAATTCGATAAACTGCATTATATTGAAACAGCGTTAAGTGGGGTCTTACTGTATTATTACTGAAACATAAAGCGAATAAATTAAATTATAATTATTGTTTATGTTTCCAATATGAGTTGAAATATATTTATTCAATTATTAGTTAATTGACTTATAATTTTTTTCAGATTTCGAAACTAACTATAAGAACTATAAATTACCTGCTAGTATACAATTGTCCCCTTACCGAAGCACTGCGAAAGTGGTACAGATCGAAAGGGGGGTCGAAACACGCAAAAATCCCTAGTGAACCAAGGGTCAAAGATCAAACGTTTTGAGATATAGACCTGCAAAGTTCTGTTTATTGCAAATGGCGTATGTGGACGAGTTCCCTAGTGAACCAAGGGTCAAAGATCAAACGTTTACGAGATATAGACGGCAAAGTTCCGTTTAATTGCAAATGGGCATGCGGTTTGACGTTATGCCTGGCTTCGCTGCGGTCTGCGACGCGACGCGCCCCGTTCCCTTTCTCCACTACTTATGCCGCCTAGATGCCTCTGTATCTCGTAAACGTTCGATCTTTGACCCTTGGGCCTAATGGATCAGGGGTCAAAAGTCGAACGTTTACGGACCCTTTCGATCTGCATCACTTTCGCCGTGCTTCGGTAAAGCGACAATTGTACCCCTCCGAATTCATGTAGGGAATCCAAGAAGGAATCATAGAATGGCATCCATTATTACGTTACATCGCCATCTGCGAATTCTATCTTTTTAGAGGAACTACAATTTCAATGTTAGGGTGTGTTCCAAACTTTAACAGTAAGTCATCAGTGATTAGTCTCTTTTGACGTCAGAAATAACGTCAGTATGTTTCTGGAACGACTTGCTGAGTATGGAGATAAGACGGCGGCTAACATGATGATGAAGAAAACAATAATGAATGTTACAACTTCATTAGCATCACATTAGAAAGCACTAAAATTTATTTGCCAGTAAACAACAACGATGATAAATGATTTAATTACAATCTCTAATTCTAGTAAGATCTACTTTTTCCGCGACGTTGGATAAACGGTGTAAACCGGAATCAACACTATCACTATCTTTTCTCCTCGATTACTGTGATGACCGTCTGATGAGCTCAACAATGATTGGCTTGTTGAGCTTTGGAACGGTTTACTGAGATTTTTTACTCATCACTGATTAGTCTGTTGAGGTTTGGAACGTACCCTTATTTCTATTCTTTAATTTTAAATTATCAATAACAACAAATAATTTAGGCTGTCGCAGACATCCAAAAATTAGACCTTTCTGAACTTACCTTATTTATAGAAATCGATACAGTAGTTCAACCGAAAAAAGGACATCTAGCCAGCCATCCAGCCAGCCATGTTTGACTATTGATAATATAAAATTCTATTTCGGGAAGCCATAAAATGTTTCATTTAAGCATTTTTAATGTTAAAATAAGTTTTTAATATTTTTAATGTTAGCATTTTTAATGTAAAATAATATTTTTCTAAATTGAAAAATATATGATTTCCTTAGTAGAAAAATTTAGTAGTGAAATTACTTGTTCTATGAAATCCAGTTACAGTATTATTTCCATAATTTAAAAGATGAATATTATAATTTGATCAATCCATTTATTTTTCTTTCACTTTTTCGGCTTTTAATATTCATAGTCACGCATTTTTTTCATTAATTTTGTATCAAATTTGTTTTGTGATGAAATATTTATATTGAAATTTCTCGAAATTAATCAACATAATAAAATAATTGATAGTAATCATAATTTCGTACATCACATATTTTTTATACTATTATAAATGAATTATTAATACAACATATTCTATCTTATTATATTATTCTGAATATAAATTATATGATTAATAAAAGCAATTTTAATAAATTCGTAAAAATAGTCAATCAAAAATAACATGAAAATTTTTAGTAAACTTTAAAATGAAAATTCCATGTTCTATGAAAACGGCTATAACGTTGATATTACATCCATTCAGCTAATAAATAATGCATGTTTGAATTAATAAATATATCTATTAAATGAATAGTAAATTTCTTATTGATCATGTTATTATAATATAAAAATATCTATTTTGAAAAATAAGTAAAACCAAAAAAAAGCTACTTACAATAAGTATTTTTACGAAAATATATTTTTCCAGTTGGATAGAGGATTCAAAGACTAATTATATAGTATAAGTCTAAGTCCGATATCCATATGGTGACCATACGTCATTTATTTAAAAGGACAGTCCTTTATTTCACTTTTCTGTCATTTGGATTTATTTATTTTTTTCTAAAATGGCCATTTTGTCTTTTATTTTGTGAATTATTCTGTGACAGTGTCATGTTTCTATGTTGTCAATGTGAAAAGATCGAAGAAAGATGAAAAATAGCGAGTCCTGCCAATATAGATAGGTTAGAATTTTTAAATATTTCACAAACAAACACATATGGTTTAAAAACATTTTAAAAATCGCCGAATTTTTTTTCTCTCTCTTGGATTTAATGCTCCCCATTGAATGGGTATTTTTGTTAGTAGACCACTGAGAAACCCCAATTAAAAGTGTCGGCCGGATGGCCGCGTGGTAAAGCTTTGGCTTACCACCCTGGAAGATCCCACACCTCCAGTTTATCAGGAGGGGTCCGGACCCAGTCCGTTGAACCCCATACTTCAACCATCCGATTGACCCCATCATGGGTGTTGGCCATCCTGTAATGGGTTCTATAAGTGGCTGCCGCCAGATAAACTATATTCCTCCTGAGATATGGCAGCTTAATATATCTAACCTATATTGTGTTTATTATTGGTATTGTTTATTATATTTTATAATAGGTGTTATAAAGCTTTTCAATTTTAATGAAACAAAAAAAAGTACTTGTTTTTTCTTATTATGAAATAATTTCTTATTTGTCCTTTATTTTCTCCAAAAAATATGGTCATCGTAGGTATCCATCATATACAGGTAGTCTTTCATTTACGTTTGTTATGTTTTGATAACTCTATTGCAAATGGAAAATGACCCAAACTGGGTAATAATTTTAGTAGTTATAATAGACAATTGAATACCGCATCATTCAAGATGGTAAAATAGTCCTGATTTGATCGAGGACCTCCAAGGTGATAAAATAATTCGAAAGTTAAGCTAGGCTATAGGCAACTGTAAATTTTTAATAAAACTAAAATGTCTTTCTACCAATATTCTATGAAAATATTGATTAGAGCATATAATGAATATAATATAATATTGATTAGAGTATTTTCATAACCAATATGCCATCAGATTATCATAATAACAATTTTTTTTATAACCAACTTATTATGAAAAATGGTTGTTATGATAATCTGATCTTACAATTGCCCTTACAAATTCGAAATATTGTAAGAGCAATTGTAAGATCAGATTATCACAAGTCGAATGATCGTAAATAGAGCAGCATCTCAGGTAAGATTTCCATCATACTAATGATAGATTCAAATTTTAACATTTCGCTTGTTCCAATTAGTGCTTTACATTCTAATTAGACGATAATTAAATTTATTATTTGTATTTTAAATTATGTTCACTTCTACAAATCTATTTGATCAATATACAGTATATCATTTCTTTGTGATCATTGAAAAAACCTAAAATGTCCCAGCAATTCTTAATATCGAGTATCCTGCTTAAGTATATTAATGTTTTATTTAAATTTTTGTAAATTTATCGTATAATTACGGCATTGTACATTTTTGTTTATGATCATTGAAAAAACCTAAAATGTCCCAGCAATTCTTAATATCCAGTATCCTGCTTAAGTATATTAGATGTTTTATTTAAATTTTTGTAAATTTATCGTATAATTACGGCATTGTACATTTTTGCTCAGTATATTCTTAATATAATTATAAATCAAGGATGGCGAACCCATTCAGGCGTGGCCAAAGTTACTACTTTGGGCACGCCTGCAATAGGTTCGATAGCAAATTTTTTGGACACGCAAAACTTGGATCTGATATATTATTTTTATTTAAATTAACATTCGAATCAGCACGCGAATAGTAGATTTTACTAATAATTTAGCCAATTTTGGCACGCATCCTTGAAAAAGTTCACCAGCTCTGCTTTAAATGAAAACAATCCTTTTATTTTAGATGAATTTTTCATATATATTCGGGTATTTGCTTTATAATAACGTTCACAATAATAATTTTTAAAATTATAAAAAAGTTTAACAATAATTGTATTTTAATGTATTGCATTAAATGATATTGTTATAGAAATTTGGTATCAAAAATATATATTTGTCACAAAACTTCTATTCAGCTAGTTGAAGGACAATGCTCTCATTCTGATTTATGCTAATTCATGGATCTTTCTTGATATTCATGTTTTATCACTTGTTCATGCAAATTTGATTTGTGTTATTAGTATGCCAAAGAAGACAATTATTTGTTCTGTTATACTATATTTGAATTTAGATGTAATATTTGATACCGTACATTATATTAACTATCAATATTTCTAGTTTATTGTTGATGACTGTATTTTTCAGATGATGCTATCTATGCTATTCATGAATAAATTTTAAATCTTTAACAATGCTTAATTTCTTGGGAAAGCAAAGAAACAGAAAGAAAAGTTAGAAAGTATGGGAACAAAGGGGTTTGTCTCTCTTACTTTCTGGGAAACAAAATGAGAAATACTGTATTATGAATACTTTGGTTCTATTATACCTGTACATTATATTAACTATCAATATTTCTAGTTTTATTGTTGATGATTGTATTTTTCAGATGATGCTATCTATGCTATTCATGAATAATTTCTTGGAAAAGCAAAGAAACAGAAAGAAAAGTTAGAACCAAAGGGGTTTGTTTCTCTTACTTTCTGGGAAACAAAATGAGAAATACTGTATTATGAATACTTTGGTTCTATCCTAAGTTCAATCCTGATGTTCCCTTCCTTATTTTGCGTTATTCAATTAGGAGTGATTAACTGAATATTACTATTCAAAAGATTATCTTGCTATGATTACAGAGTAGATAACAAATATTGATCAATATTTATTTTCCTCAACTTTTACTTTATAGAATATGCACGCACTTTGGGAAATGGAAAATATAACAATTATGGCAATGAATTTAATGGATCCAACGTTTAATATTATCTGTAATAATATATTCGTTGATCTTTACATTATGAAAGTAGAACTTTGCATTTAATAAGCCTATATTAATTTTAAATTATTATTTTATAAATTAATTTCAAAAACATAAAATACCATAATTCAAATCATAATTATTTTCATTACATTTTCTCTGAAACATATAGAAAAATAATTTTAAAATATTTCTATGTTTTGATTAATCACGAACATAATTATGTTTTGAAATGTTAAGCTCTACATTAATTATTATTTTTTTTAACAATTGATTCGAATTTTCATCATTATTAAATCAATATCTATACTATTATGCATTATTTCTTCTATTATTAACTCTGATGAGAGAAATATGCATATATATGTGGTGACGTCGAAGTCTCCTCATATCTACGGATTGATATATATAAATAAAAACATCAGAGAAAAAAGGAAAAGTTTATTCCATTTCAAAAAAGCAAAGAACATGGCGGCCAATCACTCGTGTTTCCAACTGAACAAATAAAAAATACAAATAATTAATAATTAAAATAAGCTATATTTCATTCTACCACATATATAAGTGAAAAAATAAAAAATAAAAATGGTTATCAATAAAAAAAATGAAGTATATATCTTTAATAAAATTAATTAATTAAATATTTTCTGTTAAGGAAATTATTATTGTTTCCATACGTCATATATTTAAAAGGACAGTCCTTTATTTCACTTTTCTGTCGTTTGGATTTATTTATTTTTTTTCTAAAATGGCCATTTTGTCTTTTATTTTGTGAATTATTCTGTGGCAGTGTCATGTTTCTGTGTTATCACTGTGAAAAGATCGTAGAAAGGTGACAAAATGACGAGTCCTGCCAACATAGATTGGTTAGAATTTTTAAATATTTCACAGACAATCATACATCATTTAAAAACATTTTAAAAATCATCAAATTTTGTTTGT
>AYEL01085029.1:0-26170 GCA_000484575.1 Olivierus martensii
ATTTTCTGTTAAGGAAATTATTATTGTTTTATGAAAATACCGTTTCATTAAATTTTAATTTTCTTTGAAATATTTTTATAAATATCAATCAATCAATAAATTAACAAATAATTAAAATTGAAATTATTAAGTTGAAAGGGAAAGATCTAAATAATATACTGCATTGTATTGCATTTCGATAAAAGCCCGTAAAACAAATCGATTATTAAAATACATCTTTATTATCGATTTTCTACGCATTGAATTGCTTAATCACCTTAAAAGCGTTTAGCTTTCTCAACAAAAATCATTTTGAGCATAGATTTTATCTGGAAAAATGGAATTTTATCATGTGCTTTATAATATTAGTGTTGAACTTGTTGCTTTAAGATTGGTATCTCTCTATATACTTGTTTACAGTACATTTACTTTCAAATAAATATTTACAGTATTTACTATTATTTTTTTTAAATAAAAGATTAAAATTAACATTTTGATCATTTTATTTGCAGATTTTAAACTTTAAATTCGCATCATTTTTATCGCATTTTTAAAAATCAAATACTGTAATACTGTAATGATATTAAAATATTTTGGATTCGCATTAAATTTTTATCGAATTATATTAGATTTTATACTTATTAAAAAGATTATTAACTTTTTCTTGTTATTTTGCTGTGTTCATATATCTGCTGGTGCACATGCGTGTGTTCATATATCTACTGGTGCATATGAGTGTGTTCATATATCTGCTGGTGCACATGCGTGTGTTCATATATCTGCTGGTGCATAGGTATGTGTTCCTCAATGGTGTTCCTATATCTGCTGATGCAAAGGTGTATGCTTATATATCCGCTGGTGCATAGGTGAAATATTTTTATAAATATCAATCAATCAATAAATTAACAAATAATTAAAATTGAAATTATTAAGTTGAAAGGGAAAGATCTAAATAATATACTGCATTGTATTGCATTTCGATAAAAGCCCGTAAAACAAATCGATTATTAAAATACATCTTTATTATCGATTTTCTACGCATTGAATTGCTTAATCACCTTAAAAGCGTTTAGCTTTCTCAACAAAAATCATTTTGAGCATAGATTTTATCTGGAAAAATGGAATTTTATCATGTGCTTTATAATATTAGTGTTGAACTTGTTGCTTTAAGATTGGTATCTCTCTATATACTTGTTTACAGTACATTTACTTTCAAATAAATATTTACAGTATTTACTATTATTTTTTTTAAATAAAAGATTAAAATTAACATTTTGATCATTTTATTTGCAGATTTTAAACTTTAAATTCGCATCATTTTTATCGCATTTTTAAAAATCAAATACTGTAATACTGTAATGATATTAAAATATTTTGGATTCGCATTAAATTTTTATCGAATTATATTGGATTTTATACTTATTAAAAAGATTATCAACTTTTTCTTGTTATTTTGCTGTGTTCATATATCTGCTGGTGCACATGCGTGTGTTCATATATCTACTGGTGCATATGAGTGTGTTCATATATCTGCTGGTGTATATGAATGTGTTCATATATCTGCTGGTGCACATGCGTGTGTTCATATATCTGCTGGTGCACATGCGTATGTTCATATATCTGCTGGTGCATAGGTATGTGTTCCTCGATGGTGTTCCTATATCTGCTGATGCAAAGGTGTATGCTTATATATCCGCTGGTGCATAGGTATGTTTATATATCTGAGAATATCTATAACGCAGACATTCTTTATCAAATTTACAAAAAAATTCTAAATTTTATCGGTTTTTTAACTGATTCTTCATTTTAGCCTTTCACTAGATTTTCCTAAACAATTTTAAAAAATATTTTTTCAATGAATGTTAATTTATGTTTAGGATTATATTATTGATTAAATAGCAATATATAATTATTCGTTCTGTATTATATTAATTATACAAAATATATTATGATGATTTTCATATTATGGTTTTATTTAAAAATTTTTTTAAATTATATTAACAAGTAGTCCATATTAACACGGTATTATAAATTAAATAAAACTTTCTTAAATAAATATAACTGACATCCAAAAACAAAAAAAAAAAAAAATCAAAGCATTTGGATCCTCAAAGTCTAGACACCACTGTATAAAAGAAATATTCTTTCTTTTACTAAAGTTAAAACTTCTTTAGAAAGTTATCATTGTGTCGATGATAAAAATAATTACGAATTATAACTCAAATAAATCACAGAAAATAACAACATTCTATCGATTAAAATTCATCTGAAGGTAATTTAATAATTGCACTATGTACTGACGCTTATATTGCCTCTTATTATGCTCTTAATTACGGAGATATAAGCTACATAGAAACATAATTAGAATCACGAAATTGAGATTCAAGAATAATTATTTTTGATATTTGTTCTTAGCATCATCCTGACTTTCGTCGATCTGGATATCATCAAATTCGTCTGCAGATTGATCAAAAAATTTTTAATTTTTTTCAGATATTTCGAATCTTAAAAGATTTAAATTCTTGCTCACTGGTTGTTCTTTTTTAAAAACTGATGCGGACATTTTTCAATTAAGAACTGAACTTTCGATGCGAGTGCTGAAATACTTAAAAGGTTTTTTTTGCAAATAAAAAGGATACTTTTCGTGTCTGATCTAGAAATGCTACAATAGTGAGTGAATTTGGTGAGAAATTAAAAAATTTGAAAAAGAAACTCATTTTTAAATTGAAAAAAAAAAAACTTTTTTTTCGAATTAATTTTAGATATAATTATTAGTTTTCAAATTTACGACTGAAATTACCTGAAAACGATTCTCATTCAGTCTATATCTAACGGGAAGAATGCAGGAAAAAAAAAAAAAACACATTACAATATTAGTGAAGCAATTGATGTTTTATGTTTATGTTGATAAAACAATATCAAATTGATTGTTTATATTAAAATATTTTAAAACAGGCTATTCAGTTACCAGTTACGTTCAATAAATTTTTATACTGTACATGAATAAATCTTACTTATCATCTTGAAGTTATAAATGCGTAAATCACGACTATAGATACTAATTTTTAAAAATTTAATTTTAAAGTTTAAGTGTAACTCAATTAACTAGGAGTATCACTATGCTATTAAATAATTCGGATCCCCAAATTGCTGTAGGGGATCCATATTATTTGTATGACATAAATATCAAAAAATCAAGAAATTTCAGGTAATTTAATAAGAATAAATTATATTAAACTTTATAATTGAATTTAATATTGCTTATAAATTTTGCTAAATTAGATAATGAAAAAAATCTGCACTTCCATAAATGCAATTTTTCTAGTGACGTTCCTAAGTTTAACCGGGTCAAATGCTAACCGTAATTAAAATCCATTGATCACGTTTATCGTCACGTTATAGTAACGAATTGCGAATATTTTTATATTCGCAATAGAAAAAAATTTAATTATAATTATATTTTATCCATAAACTGAATTATTTTATAAACATTTAACAGAATATAGAACAAATTATTATTTTTTCTGATTTTTTTTTTCGACTACTTACGTTATATTTAAAAAAATTTTGCATATTATTAATAATTTAGCATTTCATCTTTGCAAGTGTAAGCCAAAAGAATATTCCTAATTTTACACTATTGATGATTAAAATTTTAAAATAATGTCTTTTTTTTTTTTTTAAGTAACATAATTTGGGATAAAGCAATTATATGCATCATTTTGCGTCCAATGCATGTCTAAAATTGCAGTAGTTTCCATTATTCAGTTAATGTTCTCCTGTAATGTTTGCTTCTTCGTAGAGTTCAGATTTATTGCAAAAAAAGTATCACTTACATTTCCAATTAAACCTTTCTGATATTCGTATTTTAATTATTTAATCGGCAAATATTTAATAATCCGTTTGCTTTCTAATTAAAGACAGGAAAGATTATAAATTTAAATTTTTTTTAATGTATTGAAAACAAGAGAACAAAGAACCCGGAGGTCAAATTGCTTATCGATATCAGTCTACTTGTCGAATAACAACATAGCAACGTCACGTGCCCTCATATTATATAAAACTCTAAGATTCCTTTGTTTATAATAAAGAATTTATTATAAAATATAATTAATTCTTACCCGGTAAATGCATATGACTCCATTTTCGAAGAAAATAATTCTGCAACAAAATAATTAAAATAGATGAACGATAAATATCGCATACAGAAACTTTTTATATCGAAGTAATTATATAATTATAGAAAACACAAAGGTGCATACTCACTGATCATAGACGCGAGAAAATGCTCCCTCTCTCTCTCTCTCTTTCTCCTCTGGTTGCTAGGAAACCAGATTCCGGGATTCTCTATTTGTTTACGAGCAAATACTGGCACATTTATCCAGATTTTTGGCAGCCATAACTATTTTTTGCAATGAAAACAGTACGTTCCGTTATGATTTTGTGCATATATTATCATTAACTACATTCACAAGCAAAGTTAATGTTAGGTCAGGATAGAATTTTGACAATCGGAACGAGTCCACTCTATTGCTGAAAGGGATGGCGACTTAGTTGGAGGTTCGTCCAATTATATCGATTTATGCTTGCTCAGAAATTATTCCCAATGGAAAAAAGATTTTAAACATGTTGATTCCATTTCAAATATGGAAATTATTATTTTAATTTATATTTTTTAACCTATAAAGGTTTTTTTATGTTGAGAAAAAAATCCGAGAGTCACTATTCTATTTTTTCGGAATAATGACTTTAAAATCATTTTTCAATAGTCTATTTATTCCCACAAAAATTAGATATTGTAGATATTAAGCTTAAATTTTCATTAACGATTACGATTATTTAAATTTAGTACGATAAAACCGATAAAATGCGATTATAATTAATTTCCATTACAGTATAAGACACGAAATAATTTTGAATATTCTTGTTTTTCTCATGAAAAATACGAATATTCAAAATTATTTCATGTTATTATTGTTTTTTCATGAGAAAAATTCTTGTTTTTATCACGAAAAATAAGAATTTTCTACATTCCCTTACGGAGGAGGAAATTATGCTCCATTAGAAATATAAAACATTAAATGCCTAATAGTTAACGTTTTTATTTTTCTACCAATTTTAGAGTTGAAATAATTAATTTTGTTTTTATTACTAATAATAAATAAATGCATAGCTATTACATTTATTATTATTAGTATTTTTTTTTAACGGATATATATATTTCATAATAAACAAAATTATGCATCTTAATCACTGCCCAAGTTTCTCTGATTTTTTCCTTTAAAAGTTTGTATAAAAATAAATTTTAAAATTAAAAATCGGAATTAAACTAAATCATTAAAAATTTTTATTTTCCTCAAATGATTTTTAATATGAAATCTGAAATTCATTAAAAGGATTAAAAAATATCTAAGGTTATGGGAATTTTTTTAATACTTTTTCACTTCCTCCACTTTCAACTTTGAGTGTTAAAAATTTTAATATTTTGCATCTCACGATGAAATTATCGTCCTTTTTGGAATTTAAAAAAATACAATATATTTTGATCATATTGCATTTTTTTAAAATGAAGTAAATAATTTATATTATTAATCTTTTAGTCATCTACAGTTCTATAAACTAGAATTATTTTGAATGGATCTATTGTTCTTGAATAAAATTTCATTGAGTAATAATTATATAATAGTAAACAATCTCATTTTATTAAACTTTTATGTACATTATTACTGAACAATAGAACTACTTACTGAAAATAAATGTACAGTACCTTTTAATCATAAAAAACCTGTATTATAGCAAGCAGTGTTTTTTTCTTGGTTTGTTATAAATAGATTATTTTGAATAAAGATTCCAAAAAAAAATATTGTTAATAAAATTTATAAAATACAATCCTTTTTTTGATTTTCCTTAAATTAGATAGCAGTTAATTTAACTGAAATATTGGAGAATGATTGTCTCATTATTAAAAAAAGTACTTTGATAGAAATAACTTTTATATAATTTGGCAATGTTATTCTAATGTTTAAAATATTTTCAAAATAAATATATAAAGGAAATCAGTTAGTTTTAAAATAAATACTTTAAGAAATCCACAAAAGCTATGAATAATATAAATTTATTGAGAACACAATTGAATATACTAGTATATACAACATTCACATTATTTTCAAAACAACAAATATACATTGATTATCTATAAAATATTAATCATCATATTAAAATTAGATAATAATTATAAAATAAAATTTTCACATTTTTTTTTTAAATTAATTAATTATAAAAAATAATTTTAATTTTTTATATTAATTTTATAATTTTTTATTTTAAATTTAAATTATATTTTAAATTTACTATTAGTTATTTTGTTTTTGAGAAAATTCCTTTGTATATTACAATGTAAATTTTACATATAAACATCACAATACAAACATCAAACATACAAAATTTTGTTAAACCACTTAAAAGTTATAAGTTAAATAAGAAATTACAAAATTTCTGACAATCATAAAAGTTAAAATGAATTTATTTACATATTTATTACAGAAATATTGATATTTAGTAATACTTTTAACACTTTTATCAAACAAATACAGAAGGAAATTTTTTCTAGATATTAAGTTATAAATTTTTCAGTTAATAAATATATAAAAAATAATGCCAACATGTAATGTAAAAAAATTTCCATTTCACACATAATGCCATTTTTACTTTCTTAATTCATAAAATATAAAAAAGTTTTATTTATAATTTTTTAAATATTAAAGCTTACAAAAGATAAAAGTTAAAATATGCATAAATTGTTTTATCATTTTTAAAGAATTCATTATTTAAAAGTACATATAAATGCAATATCAAAAATGAGCTATGGTATATGTATATATCATAATTTTGATTTATTATAAACTAGTCATATAAAATATTTATATAATAAAATATGTAAAAACTTCAGGCACTGTATATAATGTAAAGTCAGTACATAAAAATATAGTAATTGTACTATTTTTCAGATTTGTTTAGTATAAATTGCATGATATAAAAATTCAGTAATAGTTATTGTTGTACATTTGATAACTGAAGTATAATTTTTAAAATTGTATTAATAATTGTGTTTTGAATTAATTATAAAAATATTTGAATGTATTATTATAAAACACATTTCAAAACTTTATACATTTTTATATCATAAAAAACAATTCTATGAAAATGAAATATTCATTGCTGGAAAAATTTTATAGAGTATTCAACAACAATGATAGAAAAAAAAAATGCCTTCGATCTCAATGTACCGTAGTTTAAAAATAAAATTCTCCCCATTTTACAAATCATGAAACCATATAGTAATATTACATTCACCTAGAAAATATTATTTAACAACTGTAACATAGCTTAACAAGATTAATTATTATATATAGAAATTCAAGAAATACCATCAAAAGATTTAGCACCAAATATTTTCAATATCAGAAATCATCTTTAAAGATATATAACATTATTTAACAACTGTAACATAACTTAACAAGATTAATTATTATATATAGAAATTCAAGAAATTCCATCAAAAGATTTAGCACCAAATATTTTCAATATCAGAAATCATCTTTAAAGATATATAAGCAGTCATTGCTGCTTGAAATGCTGTTTTTAATTGCATTGATTTGCACTTGTTGTAACTGACAATGTCATCAATTTTATTGTATGTAATAATTTACATTTATAATAGTTGATAATCTTTGCTGATCAATTAGTTTTTCAAGATACAATTTTGGAATAGGGCACAAAAAAAACGTGGTAAAAGTTTAGGCACTTTTCATTAAGTTAGTTATGATATACCTATATTATAAATATAAAGCAAATCTTATTTGAAATATACATTTTTTCGTTATAGTGTCTGATTTCACAAATAAAAAACTGAAATGTTTTTCATAATGATTTTTTTCTATCTATTACAGTACAGACATACTGCAAACAGGCATTACAATATTGTAATGTCTGTTTGAACAAGTGGTTGCCAAAGTGGTCAGTACCTATCCAGTGATCTGTACTGAATCTCAAGGGGTCAATGAGAGTTAAAAATACATTTTAGTTCAGTATAAAAATGTTCTGTTGCTTGATTAATTGTAAATGTTTTTTAAAATATAGTTTATTATATTTATTTAACTAACTCTGCTTGCAATAAAATTACTTCAAAGTTCAACAAATTATAGCACTTAGCAGTTTTAAGTTATGTTTATAACTTAAAACTGCTAATAAGTGCTGAATTGAATATTTTATTATTGAATATTTGTTTGAATATTTTATTATACACTACTGTAATTATTACTATTCAAAAATCTTTCATAAAATAGATTTAAAAAGTATTTAATATTAAAATTTTCACTGGTGGGTCTCCAGATTTTTATGACATCATCAAAGAGGTCGTTGAGATAATCCCTGGTTTGAACTATTACGATCTGCTAAATTACTGAACAAATTTAAAACTAACAGTTTTTAAAGATGCTTTATGCTTCAGTACTGATGCAATATTTTTCAAATTTGGCTTATCTGAAATATTTTTTGATGCAAAGTAAATTCAATTTACTCTGCATGTAGATTATTTGAGAGTTACAGTTTTTAACATTTGTTTTAAAATTTACATTATCTGTAGCTTTTAATCAGAAAAAAGTATTTTACATATATTTTTATATCTACCTATCTTTTATTAAATAATATATACCCACAGTGGGCAAATTGCAACTCTCGAGCCTTATGTGGCTCTTTGCTACCTTCAATGTGGCTTCATACACATGAAAGTTAATAGCTAATATGAAGCATATATCTACTTAATTTAAAAAAGTGATATATTTGTAATTTGTTTCATTTATTGTAAAAAATAGTATGCATCTATACAAAATAAATGTGTGTGAAATATATACTAAACAATTTTTGAAACCATTGTTAAGTTACCTGAAAAAACTGATGCAACTCCAATTGACTCAGAAAAAAACAGATTGTGGCTCTCAGGTAATTGAGATTCTCCTATACGTCTCATAGTGACAAGAAGTTTGCCCACCCGATATATACTTTAAAAAAAATGTGAATTTAAAGAAATATTCAAAAACTTGAGTTCAGATGATATATATTTGAAATATGAAGCAAATATTGCTTACTATGAATTATTTGCATGGATACAGCTGTTTCATATTATTATATTAATATAATTTTCATATATTCTTCATTTTATTTTTTTCACCATATGTTATGGAAAAATAAAATGAAGAAAATCTTTTTCACAAGAAAACTATTATAAAGAAACTTTAATATTTGCAAACTACAATGGCTATTTTTAGAAAAATTGTTCTTAAATTTAATATATATATATTAAAAGATATTTACTCTAAAACAAAAAAGCAGCTAAACAAATCATTTTGGATGAGTTTTTGAAAAAGCTTTTGAAACATCAAATGATTTCAAAACATATTTTTTTATAATATATGTAAATTACTTATATTTTTATTTTTTCATATAGTAATCAAATTCACTTAATATTTAACTATTAACCAAACTCAAATTATAAGAATGTAGAAAAGTTGATAGGTACTGCAAAATTATAGGTTATGTAGAAACTAAAAGATATGAATGTTCTCACAGTGTAATGATAGAGACTAGATGAGGGCAGAGACAAAGATCAACAAGACAATTGTTATTTCTATTAACAATCCATTTTTAGTTTCTACACAGACATTAAGAATGTAACTCCTGAATATCATATTGGTTTTAATGAAGAACTTTGGTTTTGAATTTCATGTTGGTTTTGATTTTCAGATAAGGTAACCACTGTACATTTAAAGAATGTCTGTATTTATCAAATTTTTTAAAAATAAACTAAAAGATTTCAATGCTAAAGGTAATAATAATGAAAGAGTTTTCTAAAAGATTATATACAATTATACTTCCACTTATTATCATAAAAAGTATAAGAAGAGTTTTCCATCGAAAAAATGCCAAGGCATCAAATAATAATGATGAGAGGTGTAAGTCACATGGACTTAATTGTCACTGTATGCATTAAATTCTTTCCCCATTATTACTTGATGCCTTGGCATTTTTTCGACGGAAAACTCTTTCATTATTATTACCTTATGGCAAAGAGAGGTTCGACAATAGAAAAAAATGTGTGAAATTCAGTGCTAAATCTTTTCAAATGGTATTCTAGTTATTTCTATATATTTATTAATTTTAGAGGAATATCATAATAATTTTAATATTAGTTGGTTCTCATGACTTTTTGAAAAATAAATATAATAATTCATATAGGAATTGATTCTACTTTTTTTTAAATTTCAATGCTGACAGAAATTTAAATTATAAATTTAATTTTTCTAATAAAAATAATTGTGAATTATGCCCAAATTTTTAAATTAAGTAATTTTAAAGGAATAATAATTGGGTAATTTAAATTATTTAATATAAAGATAAATTAAATTTAGAATAAAACTAAAAACTGATTCAATTGAACCGGTTAAAGATAAATTAAATTTAGAATAAAACTAAAAACTGATTCAATTGAAATGATAAAATAAAAATATTTAAGCAAGAAAAATAAAATATTTAATTATTAAAGCGATTATGCAATCTGCAGACCCATTATGATATTTTAAATAAACAATTTATTGAAGACATCATGATGATAATGATGACAACCTGAGATGTAAGGATGAATTGGCTTAAAATGCAAGAATTAACAATTTCTTCATTATACAGTATATCTTCCTGTTTTTCCTCTTTTCTTGAATTATAGTTAAGATACATCTGTATTATAAATCAAGATAAGATTTATGTATGCCTTAGACAAAATGCAGATTTATGTATGCCTATTTTTTAGGGCCTCATACTACAGGCACCTCATGCTTCACTAAAAAACATATTAAATGTATTTGAAAAAGCATCTTAAATATTATAGGTTACAATATGCCTGTCTGGCCTTGCCATAAAACAGAACAAATCTTTTAATTTTCTTTCTTCATTATAGTAAATGAATAATGACTTTGGCAAATATAAAAAAAAAAATTGCATTTTTTTTTTATATTTCCTAATGCAGTAATTTTGATATGATCTTGATGACAGCAGAAGATTGTAAACTTATATTCATAAATCAGATTTTTAAAATTAAATTTATATTACAGATAATTATATATCAAATTTAAAATTTTTCTCAAACATAAGATTTCATTTGTGCATATACTGTATAATTTTAAAAGTTCTTAGTATTATTCATAGTATAAATCATTAAATTCTTCTAATTGTTATGAATATAATAAAAAATATAAATAGCAAAATGATAAACAAAAAACAAAAATAACTGATATTGAGCATTATGAATAAATGTATTTATAACCTCCACAGGAGTGATTAATAAAGGGATCCTTTACAGATGCATTTCTAATATTGACATAATATATTATCATCATATTGGAAATGCAAAAGATTTATTTCAAAAATTATTATAAACTATCTGGCTTCACTTTATAGGTTCTCTTCCAAATATCACATAGACATACTGTTGAATGAAAGCGAAAGAAAATAGTAAGTGGTGTTGTAACATGTGTAATGATAGTCCAAGCCCAAAAACCATAAAAATTCATTTGAACTGGATTAGAGTCTGCTCTTCGAGTTTCCAATGTATTTATGGCCCACATCGCAAAATTACATACCAAAAGAAATGTTACCATCTCTCTTCCAGGTTTTCTATGTGCTTGATCACTATTTCTTGCATACCTTCTAGAAGCATCCAAAATAAAAATGGTCTGTAAAGTTCCTTGAATAAGACAAGCAAGTGCTGTCAATAAAACAAGAACAGTATTTTGATCCATTGTGAAATGGCCACCTATGATACTGAACATAGTAAATAGATAAAGACCTGTCTGAGCAACAATCAATAAGATGTTATCAAGTTCATCTACAGTTCGATGAGGATTATATTTCATTTCATGTACTTGGTATAATGCTATAATCACAGCCAAAGTAGTCAAAACATACAACACTAATTCTGCTACATGAGCTTCTAATACAGCCAAATGTTTATAATTTGGTTTGTTAATAAGAACAAAGAAAATAATTAAACTGATAATTGAAACAACCAAAACTAATATGCCTGTAAACAGACCTTTGTTTGCTTTTGCACAATCAACTTGATAATAATGACGATGTCTAGAAGACATAGAAGAATGATGGAGACTACCATTATCTGTTGATAATGAATCTAATCGAGATTTTCCTGTATTTTTCCACATGACATACAAAATAGCTGCACAAATTAGACTATATTCTATAGTACATGGGAAAAGAAATGGACTAGCATCTTGTACCAATTCACCCATTATATTAAGACGTCGGCAATTATGACTCATATATACACCATGAGAATCAACAGATCTTTCTGTTCTATGATGATCAATAGAACCTTCAGGACGGATATGTTTTCCTATTTCTGAATCTACAACTAAACATGATAAATAATGAATTAATAACAACAAAATAATCTTATCATAAACAACAACTTTTTCAATTATAAAAAGGCATTCTACTTGCTTTTATAACTTATTTCTTTTTCATGGTATCATATGAATTCCAAATTCTTACATTTTTGAAACATTACAAATTACTATTAATTATTTGAAATATATCAGTAAATAATATATTTAATTTGTTTCTCCTATCTAATTCAGGTGAATTCATTTTATTTGACTGAATACAATCCCTTTCTTATAATCCTTTTTTTTATATTTTATTTTCTTTTATAATCTTTAAATATTTAATGACATATTTTTCTTAATCTCTTTGCTTTATTATAGTATACTTTCATAATCTGTTACTCATATTAAAATTCAATAAATTTTAAAAAATTTATATAGTTTGTTTCATTTATTTCATTTAATAAATGAAATAAATAATATTTTTCTGATGAAATAAATGATCTAATTATATAATAAATGGGCATATATTAAGCTGGTAGAATGCACGTTTTATATACAGTCTGACCCTATTAACACACGGTAATCAGGGTTCGTGGTTACTAAACCGGAAGTTACAGTATTAATATAAATTGAGCAATAATATAAGTTCCAATATTGATAGGAATTTTCTGTGTGATTTGATCAATACAAAATGGTTGAACATGCAGCCAATCTCACTGATCATAAGATTTAATAACGAAGATGTCTAGGAATAATATCACAAGTGACTGCTTATCAATGTAGCCATGGTAAAACCACGTGTTAAGCAGACTCATGTGTTAACAGAATCTGACTGCATATATATCATTTTATTTGATTTTAATATATGAAAATCATAAAAAGTGGTTTCATTATATTAAAAACTTAAGGCTAAGAATAATAATAAGTATAAAATTTTTCATAAGATTTTATTCATATGTATATCAATAATATTTATGCAAAAATTTATTAATTATAATTAAACAAGCAGTTTTGGAAAGAAATAACCATATATTTCCTCTACACATCCATTACTTTAGAATGATTAAAGATATGGGATTTAAAAGAATGCCATGAAATCAATTTTAATGGCAAGATCTTCTTGCCGAATTTTATAAAAAACTATAAATTTTTATAGATTTTTATAAATTTCAGGAAGCAGCATATTTTATATAATATAATTTACTTATACTAACATAGTTAAAATATTATTAGGAATTTTTTGCCATATTTCAAAAGTTTGAATTTTCATCATATTTAAATAATTATGCAGATATAATTATTTAGATTTCTACAAAAAAATCTTTCGAAAACTTCAGACATTTTGGAATGATTTTTTTGTAGAAATCTTTTCAACAATTCCCTGATAAGCTCAGATCCTTTTACTTCCTCTTCTGGTGCCTGTTCTACTTGTAAAGCCAATTTTTCAAGGTCTTCTTTTGAAAGTGATTTAGTGTGACTTTCAAGCAATTCAGTAATATCCTGAAAATCAACATTGTCATGCTGAAATCTTGAGCTATGTTTGCGATTTCATCACTATATTTGATAATTGCTTTATCTCAGTCTCTGATGAAGTTACTCACCTTTATTACTACATGGAAACTTATCTCTCTTGTGCTTTGTGTACATGACACATATGCTTGTTTAGTCCATCATCTAATAACTATATAGATTAGTATAAATAAATTTAATTGTTTTAGACATCACATGTGCTCAAAAAATGGTTACTGGCAAAAGTAGTCTGAAAAATAATAGTATTTGGCATCACATATATTTAAGGATAGTCTCAATTTTTTTTTGCTTACTAATCAAAACCGCATTATTCAAACCTGCACTAATCAAGGGATTCCTGTATTCTAAAATCTGTGGGAGCAAATGCAGATAAGCTATATGCCACCTAAATTTTAATAAATTTTATTTTATAATTTTATCAATAGATGGCATTAAATGTTAAGCAATGAAGGTAAGCTATGAATGATTATTCACTGCTAACACTTAGTACTATCTATTGATAAAAAAATAAATGAATCTTGTAAAATTAAATGATCCTACAGGATTAAATTATGCAGTATTGAGATGACCTTTAATGGCAGAATATTATTAACAAATTTCATGAAAATATAATTAGTTCAAAAGTTATTAGTGGGGGACATTCAGACATGATGGTAATCTTATAAGTCTTCTTTTCCTTTGGAAAGTAATAAAACATATTATGCATAAATAAATAAAATATTACTAAACTGTAACAGAAATTTTTATATTAAATAATATTTCTATGATAAAATAAATTGATTTTACCTGGTTCATTATTCATTGTTACTTCAGCATAATTAATAATGATATTTGTTTCATTAGGATTATTTAAATTAACAATTTGATGTTTTGTTTCTTGAACCAAAACATGAAGCCAAACACATAAATTGGTAGCAATCATATGCATTAGTCCAAATCTGGCAACAGTTTTATATTTATTGATAGCCATCTATTATAAATTATATAAAATGCATTTTAACATATGGTTAACCGATCACCCACTGTATATTTTTATAGTTTTCATGAATTTTTGTTGCTATAAAAGCAGTAAATGCTTTTCTTGCAATAAAATTCATTTCTATTTTCATTATTCATACTTTCTAATTCAAATTTGATTTTCTACAAACATTTGTTCAGATTCAATGTAATAATGTATCATTTATAAAATAAACCACAAAATTTCGATTTTTTTTTTTCTCTGAAACTCTTGATATCAACGTTATAACAAAATGATTGATTTTCTATTCAATTAATTATAAAAATAAGAAATTTCCTTTACTATTTTTGTTGAAATTTTTCCTTTATGTTTTTTAATTTTTACAAGAGAATTAATTGTTTGTTGATTTATATAGTATTTTAACGTTTAATTAAATGCAAATTATAATGCGTAATTATTTCAATATTGATGTTCAACTGACAATGTTATATTTTTTTAGATCATTTTCATCCAGTTTCAGTTTCCTGTTTCCATCAAAGTTGTTCGACAACTTAAGCTTATTGTAAATTAAATTGTATGTCATGGAGTCTAGACTATTGTGTATGTGTAATCAAATTATAAATTCTGCTCTCATACTCTTCATGTCCGAATTATTTCTTGAAGTTCGATATGTTTTCGTAAGAAACTTAAAAAATCGTAAAGTTAGATAATTTCAAAAACTTCGAAATTCTTGTCACTTTGTTTTTTTTTTTTTTCTGTAATAATTCACAGAAGTTTAAAAATCAACCATTTTAAAATATTTAGTTCGTTTTGTTATAAGCTTAAAACTTTCATCGATCAAAACTTTTTTCATTTGAAACAAATTTTGAATGCTTACAAGACAGCTTTTGATTAATTTTAAAATCCATTTTAATCGTTTTCTGGTTAATTTATAAATTTACTGTCATTTTTTAAACAATATATTTTTTTGTTTAATGTGTTTTTTCCCTATGCTGAACTAATAACAAATATGGTAGCGGTGATGTTTATAAAAATAATTCTATTGCTTATTTTAAGCATAAATTTCTAATAATTTAGAGATGACGATGATAAAGAATGAATATAGATTACGAATAAAATTTTTTTATTATTTCATCTGAATATGATTTTTGAAAAGCTTTTGATTATTATGCACGTATGAAAAATGAATCTGGAATATTATAATACAAGAAAGATTACTTTATGCTATAAATAAACAATAATAATTGAATAAAAATTTTGGAAATTAATGGAAAAGATAGAATTACTGTATTTTGACCATATTCAGTAGATTTTTTTCCTTACACGAATTCGCTGAAAAATATTTTAAATACGTGTAATTTAATGCAAATTATAAATTAAGTAATAAATATTTAATTTTGAAGTCATTATATAATCTTGTTTAGTATAAGATGGTGACAATTAAAACTTTAAAAAAAATTTATATCTAAAACTATTTATCGCATGAGCGTTGTTATATTCATTTGAAAGTACTGTACTGAATTATTTTTATAAAAACGATAAATAATATTCTCCGTATTTATCAAATCAGTAAAATTTTTATCTTGGTAACTCTGTTTAAAATTTTTCGCATATCAAAATACTGTATAATAAATATTATATATTTTAGAGTTGAATTGTCTGTTCATGATGCATTTTAAAACTATGTAAGCTATAATCGTGGAATACTGATTATCTAGTACTAATGAATTCTAAGAACTGAAATATCTTTTGCAACAATAGAAAATATAACACAAAAAATGGAATATTATTATATAAATCATAATCTTTTTAATTAATCTTCTCAAGGAAACTGTATTTTTACCTGATTATTATTGTCTAGGTCAAATAAGAAATAACAACATTTGAAAAAAATGTACTCTTATCAAAACTTCCCTTTAAATTTCCTTATTTAAATAATTAATCGTTCATTCTTATGTAATTAACTGAAAGAAATGAATAAAAAATCCGTTACACAATATACTAATGTCAAGTCATATATTTTTATTCTTATAATAAATTTTGTGTAGGAAAATTAAGGTGATTGATTAATAAAATTTTTAAAGATTAGTTAGAAATATTGTTATTCAGTTCTTCATGATAATTATGTTCTATTTAAATTACTATTCCTAATGATTTATAATTTTATTTATAGGATTTATACAGAATCATTCATATCGGAAATATAATTAAAAGATAGCAGTTTGGATCTTATTTATAATCGATAACGAATTTCGTTTCTTTGAAAGTAACATGTATTGTATGTTGCCTACTGTAATTATTCAGCATATAGAGCTTAATTTAGCTTTCAATATACAGTACACAAAAAACAACTTACAGTAAACCATATCGTTCTCAACAATGAGCTAGATAATTTGAAAGTTTAAAGCATTGATTCATTAATCTCAAATGATAAAGAAAAAAAATGTTAGTTGAAAAAAAATATTACAAACTGAAAAATTATCAGCTAAATTAATATAAAATCTTAAAATAAATTAGATTTAAATATGTTAGTTTATAAAATATAGATTTGTTTTAGCAAACTATACTTGGAAAAATTATTTCAATATTGTAAAGATACATAAATGATAATAAAAATAATAATTAAAACGAAAAAAGTTTACATAATTCTAATCGTATATTTTATAAATATCAGAACTTAAAAATAAAAATAAAAATGTTTACTGATTTCAAAGGAAAGATAGGTCAATAATTAATGGAAACAAAACAATCCAAACCAAAAACAACGAATAGAGTTTAATTTAATTTTCCAGCGAGAAATGGAAATGCCTTATTCACATACCTACAACTTGTATCTTTAATCCGCTGTAAATATTACATCTTAATTCCCCAGAGAGGCATATTTACTCAAACACACATAAAATATACTGTACATCTGATTTTATCAAGCATAGTTTAATTAAGATCCAGATGTTGTCCAGTATTTTGGTTTTTACTCACTCTAATGTTTTGGAAAATTTTTTATGTATTTGTACGAAGTTTAATATTTTTCATTTTATATCTATAGAGTAAATTAACTGATTATGCTATAATTTTAATACCAAGATTTACAAAACGCCGACGTGGGAAATGCAAGATGTGATTTGAATTAATGAAAATCAAGCTTATTCTATTTTACATCATAATAGTTAAGAATAGACATGGAGTAATATTTTAGAATATTCATACAAATACCATATTTGCATTTATGAGATTCCAGATACAACAGTTAAATCCAACATAAGCCTTTGAAAATGATACAGTCCAATAGCAAGAAATTTGCATCACAATATACTGTAGATGAATAAAACACTGTTATGACTTCTTTCTATTAATTTTCGATGATCAGATAAAAATGAGTTTACTTTACTTTCATCCGCCCAAATTAATTTCTTATTGTCTTTCCAAAAGTAAACTATATTAATGAATTTAGCCATTCTTTCTTGTGTTTAATATCCCTTCACATAAACTTTCATGCATCTTTGTATCAATCTTTCACTAACATGAGTAAATTTGATACAAGTAAGACATTTACAAGCTCTAGTTGTTGCTATTAATCTTTAGGGATGTCAATATGCTCTTTAACTTTTCTTTCTAAATTCTTTTTGTTTATTATGGTTAGGTTAGGTTAATTAGATTACGCCACCATATCCTCATGGGATATACTGTATCATTCATGTTTAAATATAAGTAACCATTTTTCAATATTAGTTAATTTTCTTATTTCCGATTAAAAATGAACTATGAGTCTCACCACGACTTTTATGCGGAAAATGCAGAATGAAGTTTGAACGTAGGTATCTTTTCTTAGCATATCCTCTCGAACTTGCACTCATTTGTCAGAAAGAACCAAAAGAGTATTGAGAGCCTTTTTTTCTTTTCTTTATTTGTTCTGTGAATATAGTTACTAATTGTTGGCATTGAACTTACCGCTATAATCATATTGGGTCATAAAGGTTAGGTTAGCTAGTTATATTAATCCGCCATATCCTCATGGGATATTCTGTATCTGGCGGCGGCCACTTGTGGAGCCAGCACCCATGATGGGGCCAGGCTGGCCAGCACCCATGATGGGGTCAACCAGATGGTTGAAGGATGGGGTTCAACAGAAGCTAATCAAGCAACTGCATAAAAACCCAAATTCAAACGAAGATTCTCCAATTAATCTAAACGAAAACGGTAAGTTTGCTTACAATAAAGAAATCACAGAATCTGGAAAAATAAATATTAGAATAGCAAACAATAATAGTGATGTTAATGACTTAGATGAAAGTAAAATATTGAAGACAATGAAAAATTTACGATAGTAAATCAAATTCCAGATAAATATAAAACAGAATAAAGCAATTAAGGATTACTTAGATCAGCGTTTCCCAAAATTTTCTATAGATATGACGGAACAGTTCAGAAATTCTGAAATTTTATGAAACACTTTAGTTCTTTTATAGTATAGGTAGATAGTAATAATAAATAAATTAGGTAAAGCAAACATTTATTATCAAATTGTAATTATGTAAAATAAACTAGCAACTCCAGTTTTAACTTGGCATATATTTTAATTAAATCATATGAGACTTGTATTAATTTTCATAATTTTTTACGGAACGTTTATTGTTTGCTAAATGCTGTCTTAGACAATTTAGATGTGCATCTAATTTACGAAAGAAATAATTAAAAATTTAAGTAAAATAAAAGAAAAACAGACAAAAAGAATATAGTACTAATGAAAATTCAGCTGAAAATGAATAGACTAAGGCCTAGAAAAGAGAGATTTTTTTCTAACAGAATAGTAGAATGTAGAAAAGTTTCGTTCTGCTTTGGTTCTGTTTTCTGAAAACTATAGCAGGACACAACACAAATGCACATAAGAAACGCAAATCGGCACCTTGTCTTTTTCTTATATTTAGCAAACTAATAATTTATAAATATATTCTAAGAATTATTTCAAATCATTTTTAAACATGAAATGCTTTCATCAACGAAATCATTATTTATTTATTACCTGTTATGTTATGCCGTATGCCGATGGCTTTCTATAAAGACTGCTTTAAAATTATATCCTTGTAATCTTTGTTCTTTTATCATAAAGACAGGGATATTTCCTAATGTCTTCGATAAACATATCAGTATTTATATCAGACAATCGTCACTTCCCCATGTTTAAACATATATGACGTCATATGTAAACAATGCTATAATTGTTTGTAATTAGGCAGAAAGCTTGAGCAGAATGAGAAAATTGAGCTGTGATAATGTCAATTTTCTGCCCTATTTCTGCCTAGATATGCATAAATTTCTTTCTGCTTTTTGCCTCTCTTTTTGCTATTCTGCGCAGAAAAGTCTTAGTGTATTCTAGGCTTAAGGTTCCATTAAAAATAAATAATTATGGCTAAAAACTTAAATTTAATTATTTAAACTGATATAATATTAAAGCAAGAATCGGCAAACTTTTTTGTAAAGGGCCAAATAGTAAATATTTTAGTTTCCACGGACCAAGGGGCTGAGTATATACGGTAGTTGCAATTAGCAATTTGGGAAATAATTTGGAAAAAGTCTTGTATATATGCAAATCATCAGTTGGCAATAGTCCAAATGGATGAGACTATTTTATTCAAATAAATAAATTAATTAAATTTTATTTATTCTATAACAAAAATTAATTTGTAATTAGTAAATATTAAAATTAATCTTCAACAGAAAATAATTTTATTACATACCCTAGAATTCAGAAAAATAAAATATAGTTGAATGAAAGTGAAAGCCATTCGACTACTTGGTGTTAAAGCAAACAACACATTATAACACAATGTATCTTGTTGAAGTTCAAAAAACTGTCCAAATTCTAGTCCTGAATATATCATACTGCCAATGCCAAATGCTAAAAAAAGGAAAATATTTTAAGAATAAATAAATATTAATTATTTTAATATAATTTAAAATTATTTAATTAACACATTGCAGGCTACATATTTCTGTTTGTAAACTTTGATGCAGATATAACTAAATATTGTTAGTTTTTTATTACGCCGCCATATCCTCATGGGATATTCTTTATCTGGCGGCGGCCATTTATAGCTCCCATCACAGGCTGGCCAGCACCCATGATGGGGTCAACCGGATGGTTGAAGGATGGGGTTCAACAGACCGGGCCCGGACCCCTCCTGAAAAATTGGAGATGTGGGACCCGGATTTGAACTCGGATCCTCCAGGGTGGTAAGCCGAAGCTTTCCCATGCGGCCATCCGGCCGACTATAACTAAATATTAGAAATTTCATTACTGTATTACTTAAGATTAAACTTTGCTAATTTATTAATAGAAAATAAGTATGTCTACTTATTGGAAATTTATATATATTTAATATATAGCATATAGAAAGCACTTTTAAGAATTAATTCATCATAGATATATATGCATTCCTCAGTTTATGTAAATAACTAGATTTTGAGATTTTCATATACAGGTACTCCTCTAGTTATGAACATTCTAATTATAAATATGAAATTTCATGAAATTTTGAAAACTTCAATAATTTTAAGCAATACTATAACAAAATGCTCTAGCAACCAATATAATGTAAAATCACACAGTTAGTTAACATATTATGACAATATTTCAAGAAGGCAGCATTTACATCAAAAATTCCTCACTTTATATTTGGAACTTTTTATTAAAATTTGTAAAATAAGAAATTTTTAATTGGTCCAATTATGAAATATATTATAATATATAGTATATAAAGTTTTAGTACTTTTGGAGCTAAAATAATAGCAGTATCTGAATTACTAACAATCTAATTTATAGATAAAATTTACTATGAATTATGCTCGTTACTAAAAGAGTGCCTGCAAACTAAATTTTACACATCTTTAAGATCACTGCTACAGTAATATATTTAGATTTGTCTAAAATATAATACAAATTAGCAGTAAAAATATACTTTAATTATTTTCAATGGAAATTTTTTCAATTAAAATATGGCTTCAATCAGCTATTCAATTCCATATAGATACAAATATTATGAAATAAAAAGGGAATAATTTAAACAAGTGATCTCTGCTACACTTTAAGAAATTATGAAAGAATACTATGCATATGAGTATGTGAAAATTACAAAAATAATACTATATATTATTATTACCAGTATTAATACTTTAAAAACAAATTTTTAAACAAATTCAACATCCATAAAAAGATCCCTAAAGCATAACATTTTTTAAATATATGAATAGTAGTGGTAACTGATGTGGGCTTAAGAAATACCGGTAGTTGAAAATGTTTTTACTTTTTAGTAATTAAATACATGTGGATTGTAATCTGATTTTGTGCTCTTCCTCTTCTTTCGTAATTTTTGAATAATTAAAATAATTATAAAAACTTTTTAGAATTATCGCAAACATTGTTTTATAACTTATTTCTAATAACACATATTTTGTTTAATTTTTTTTATAAATGTAACAATAATAAAAAGAAAATTTTGCTAACTTATGATTAAAAAAAAAAACATTTTTATAATGCTAGTGTGCAGACATAAATAATATCACCCTTCAATTTAGCAAAAAAATAGAGAGAACTGCTGGCTATAAAATTATGTTCAATAGAATAAACACCCTCTTTAATAAAATCTACAACAATAAAGATAAATTAAATCCATATGCTCATTCGTAACATTATCATAAAATGGGATTTCTTATACTTGTGGTAATGTTAATTACCATGAGTATAAGAAATCCCATTTTATGATAATGTTACGAATGAGCAACACACTTATGTAGGGTATACAGCGAGATTGCTATGTAAGAGATTACCAGAGCATAAATATGATATTGAAAGCAGCATACTAACAACTCTGTCACAGAGAGCACAATGAATGAGTTGGATATATGATGGAATGAAGCTAGATTATTAAGGACAGAAATTAATCCAAAAAGAGGTAGGATTGCAGAGGAATTAACTATTTATGAAAAAAAGGAAAAATAATATCTAACTGATTAATAGAATAGACCCATCAGCAATTAGCAGTGCTGGCAGTAATGCCTAAATTAACAAAAAGATATGTAACTTATGCTCTATAATTAAATCTGAAGAAATGATGCAAAAATATGTTATTTTTTAAAATTGCATTATATATAATTTTAAAATAATTTATTGATTTGTTTGTTAGTTATAAGCTGTTGATAATACTTATATTTATTGTTAAAAACCTATGGTATAAAAGTACATATGGTACTAATGATGTTTAGATTATGTTACTATAACAACTGCTCTTTAGAACACACTATGAAATTAATTCATTTGAGTTTTAATGTAGCTGAAAAGGATTTTTAATAAAATTAAAATGCTACTACATTTTGAATCACTTTCTAATTTACTTGCATGTGTGATTAACTTTCCTGCCATAGTGCTGAATGGGTTATGTTTACATTACTTTGGCAACATATAGAAGAAACATGTCTTCATGGAATTCTCCACTTTTTGCTATTACAAAGAGTAGCTGTCAATATCTGCTTTTATGATAATTAGTTACAAATTGATAAAATATAGAACAAGATTCATTTCTGTTTCATTATATGAAATAAATCCCCTTGATAAAAAAAATCAAAAACTTTTCTTCAACCAAAAAGTAGCTAGACTAGTTTATGTAAAACAACAAATAAATTGAAAAACATTGTAAAATGATAATCCATTGTGATGCCTAAATTTGACCCTGCTTTATCTCAGCAAGGCACATTGTATTAATATTTTTTTGTAATAAAAATTTTTATTAAAATCTTGATTTTACAGCAAAATTTAATTACAAAAATAATTTTGTTCACATTGTCCATTATTTATTCTCTATATAATTGAGAATATAGTTTTAATAATATATTCTCAATTATCCATACCATTGATGATGAGTAAAATTATGTATAAAAATAAAGCAAATAAAAAGTTTTTTTCATTTTTTATGAGTATGGATGGTATTTAACTAGAATTTGAAACACATGCATAAAACTTATTAAAAATATATACAGTACCTTCAAAATGATGGTACCTATATAGAAAATGTATTGTAGCTTAAAAATATTGCATTGATATTATATTACAGAATAACATAGATATTTTAGTATAGTAATCCCTCATTTAATGCAGTTAATTGGTTCCACAGAAACTTTGCATTAAATGAATCACATTATTATATTATCTCACATTACATACAAAAAAAAGGGTTAGAAAAAGTGTTCATAACTTCTGCTATACTAGGAGATATCAAAAACAAGCAAATACAGCACTATTTAGCAGAGTAAAAACTCTGCTAAATAGTGCTGTATTTGCTTGTTTTTGATATAAAAAGGGTTAGGTTCTGAAGCCTTTTTGTTGAAAAACAAAATAAAATATGCAATACGAAAATTTTTTATTTAAATCAGATAATTCATGTAACTTAAGAAAACATAAAAAATTTAATATGAAATTATAAAAATTAAAAATTGTATTTGCATTTCATTACACATAACCCATTAATTTACTACAGATAGAATAGAAAGCATTCTTAATCCTCATCGTTGTCTTTGAGAATAAAATTTGTAAACTGCTTTATATTGAAACCGTATTGTGTGAGTACTGCATTAAAGCGAGGGATTACTGTATAAATTATAAGAAATTTGAATAGGCATGGATTAAAAAGTATTAATTATTTAAATTATATTTACAATTTCTTTGAATTAATATTCTATATTATCTCACCTACAGCTCCTAATCGAAGATAAAAACTCCCACAATGAGGAGCATCATCTACTTTTTTTTTGTGAGGACCAGTAACATGATCAAAACTAGAGCAACTGTTTCCTTGTGGTGGGATAGATGAACTGACTTTTTTCATTATACTTCTGAACAGTGAAAAAGAATTTTTAGCTTTTTTTTTCTGTGAACCTGATCTAAGCAGAAATAAATAAACATAGACCAGAAAAGCAATACTTCCAAGATATAAATAAAGGTAAAACCCCTGAAAAATGATAAAAACATATATTTTATTTATTTATATATATAAAAGTGGAAAATTCCTATATAAAGCATATATAGATATGTATTTGTATTCAATCAAATAACTTATACACTCTAAATTAAATTGTTTATTAGATCTTCTGGACTTCACAAAATATGAAATCACTAACTGGATTTTCAGATAATATCAAAATAGAATAATTATTTTTATAAATGATTAAAATTTGTTAGTTATAAGTCATATAGAATGTGTGTTATTTCTTTGCCTATATGATATTTATAAACTGGATTATTATCAGTTTATTAATATTACATTGAAATTACATTGTGATCTAAAAATTCTTTTAACTTACCATCATTATCAGTTAGTGGTTTTACATTGCTTTGTGACAAGTATAAACAAACTAAAATTCATAATTATATTTTTGTGTAAATATGTAAAAAAAAAAAAAATAAAATTCTTCATTCTTAAACAATTTACTATTTAATTTATATAATTTTTGAATATTTGACTTTTTCAGTTTTATTTATAATAAAGATGTTCTACATGTAGCCACCTCCTTATTTTATATACAGTCAGTCCTCTACTTATGTGTTTTTGAAGTTATATAGTTTTTAAAAACTAGTAACACCATCTATTGTTTATTAATAAATTAACTAACTTTTTCTTTAAACTGTAAAAATGGTGAAGAAATGTAAAATGACAAATAATAAAAACAGCTCAAAAAGAAGAGCAATTACTTTGGAAAGAAAAATAAAAAATAATAAAACAAAGTGAGATAGGTAAAAATATTGTACACTCTGCAAAATAAGTAGAAGGACACAAGAAAAATTTTCACAAAACATAAAAGAAAGGTTAAACTTTTACATACTAACCAAACCTCAAGGGAACTTTTAATCCAAATCCTATACTAATCAGCCATATTTAATCCCTTGATTTTTTACGGATTTTAAAGATTGAATTAATTTTGAACTAATTTAGTGCCATCTCGTAATTAGAATAGTAATTAAATCAATGTAGATCTATCGGTAAGGTCCGATATCACGAATCAAAAAAATTACGTCTAAATTAATATAACTGTCTGGAGAATTAATCTGCTCGTTGGCCTCGGTGGTCTAGCGGTTATGACATTGGGACGTTAGCCCAAAGGTCCCCGGTTCGATCCCGGGCCGAGGCAGATTTTTTCTTCAGATAATTTAGTTAAAATTCTAGTTTAATTATTAATTAATAGATGGTGCCACTCATTGATTTAA
>AYEL01085030.1:0-44522 GCA_000484575.1 Olivierus martensii
TGCTGCTATGACTACTGTGTAAAAATATGCAAATTACTTACGTGTTACATTCAATACATACTCATAACAATTAATGTCCTCCTCTTTTTTTTACATATTTATTCACAATGCCAAGTTGTGATGTGATATAAATTATTTACTATTTCTGTAAATTATTTTCAATTGTCATTTATTTTTATATTCATCCCTTTGTTCATCATGTAACTTTTCATGAATAAAAAATCCTTTCTTTTACATTTTGTGAAAATTTTACTTGTGTCCTTCTACTTATTTTACAGAGTGTAGATATTGCTTATGCAAATAAAATGAGTGAATCAACTTTAAGAAATATTATAAAAGATAAATATAGACTCAGAGCATACAAAAAATTTTGTGCTAATACAAGCAATGATTATTTCTAAGAAACGTCATTAAAAATATTCCATATTTATACATTATTCAACTTATGTGGATTTTCAACTTGTGCAGAAATCTAGAACTAATTAATTGCATAAGTAGAGGACTGACTGTACATAAATAAATTTTAAAATTCTTTCATAAAAAAAACTGATTGAAATTGTTTAACATACATCTATCCAGTAATAAAATAAATATTAGAAATTTAAAATATGTTAACAATCATTTAATTCAACTATTAGATGCTATAACTGGAAATAATATATACACAATATAAATACTGATCCTATTGTCACAATATATAGTAGAGCCTCCATAATCCAACACACATGGTTCTGGGGCTTGTCGAATTTCAGAGATTTGTTGGATTATTGGATGTTCAATGAAAAAACGGAATTACACAAATGAATATGTTCAGTTTATTAAGACTTTCCTGTTACTGCTCTTGCTGTTCAAATCTTTCACAAAATCCTTTGATGTTAATTTGCAGTTTACAAATAGTAGTAGTAAGTTACCTGTATTATCTTAAAATACCCAGCAAAATTTCAAATTAGTTATACACAGTATATAATTATCATATTAAATTTTTTTAATATGCAGAATTATAGTATCGTATATTCTAGAATGATTATACTTGCATTTTGAATATTATTTTATTAAAATATTTTTTTTTGCATTATGTGTAACCAAGTTCTTTCTATATTAAATCTATTTCTAAGAAAAAAAAAAAGAAAATTATGTATTGTTACTTGTATCATTAGGCAAAAATAGTAGGCTAAGAAATAGAAACTGATCTAGATATCTTAATATAACCATAATGATTTGTGATCATATTGTTTACAACCTATTTTCATTAAAAGTAAAATCACTGAAGTCACGACTACAATATTTTCGAAGATTTGTGAAGAGATGAAATCATAATAATGAATACGATTCTTTATTTTAAATATGGAAGTTCGATGGCTTTCCAGAAAAAGTAGAAATTAATGGAGGACGAAATATGGCAATGATTTTCATATCGACAAAAAAAAAATCCTATATTTTCTGCTGAAAAATTTGATTTAATCACAGATTGGTTTATTTTTAACATTCAACATTCAGGAAAAATAAATATGCTAATTTTATCTGTAAAATTGAATTGCATAAAATACATACGAGGTAAAGAATAGTAAAGTTAAGTAGAGATCTTTCAAAAGGGCTGAAACAAAAAAGGCAAACAATACAAGGCTAATTTGCGAACAATTAAATATAATGAAATAAAATTTAAAATATTTTTCATTTATATGATTTTGCTATTATATTCTGTAGAGATTTACTAATACATCTAACAAATCTTTCGGAATTACTATAACTAATTGGTAATCCAAATAACAGTAAGGTAAAATTAAAACGCAGGGAAAGAGCTTTAGATATTTTTTGCATATCAGTCACAACAAAGTACAGTATTATAATAAATGCAGTTAAGATTTTATTATTAATTTCCATACCTTATGCTAATTATAAAACAAAAGGAATTTTTAATAATCGATAGAAATGTTTTTTCTATTAAATAAATAAATTTAATAACAAAAAATAATTTTTTCGTAGCTTAGAGTGATATTTTTATGTTTACATATTATTTTCTTCTCATATATAAAGTAAACAATTCAAAAATATATAAATCTTGAATTAGGCAATGTATTATTTAAATATAATTTAAATTAGGCATTTTTGTAAATTTACTTTTTTATTACATTGTTACGATGTAAAACAATGTAATAAAAAGGCAAATCTACAAAAATGCCTAATTTAAATTATATTTAAATTAAAAATACTTATTTAGATATTTTATCGGAAATAGGTATTTTAAGATCTAAAGCTTAATAAAATTCTATGTGACTGATATCGCTCTATATACTGTATTTTAGAATTTTGTGATGGAAATTTTAACTTATCCTATATGACACGAAATTTATAATGTGATGTTTTTGAGATAACAATCCAAGAACATATCAATAATAATTACTGTCAATTTAAGTGAAAAGTGTGGAAAAAAGTTAAATTTTTCACTCTATCAACTGTAATCGTACCACAGCAACCGCTAAAGGCCATTTATTGAATCCAAACTTATCTTTAATTTTCTGAGTTAATAGTCCTATCACTGTAAAAATTTTAAGGATATCCACAATAAATTTAAAATTATTAGCAATTTAAGTGGAAAATTTGGTGAAAAAAAGCATAAATCTTGCTTTTGCACTAAATAACAGCAAAATATAGCTCAGGTCTCTAACAATAGATCGAACTCAAACTTCGTTGTTAGCAAGCACTTATTAACCTAACACTATGGTTCCGGGGCTTGTCGGATTTCAGAGATTTGTCGGATTATTGGATGTTCAATGAAAAAATGGAATTACACAAACAAATACGCTCAGTTTATAAGACTTTCCTGTCACTGCTCTTGCTGTTCAAATCTTTCACAATTACAAAAGCTCCGTTTATTAAGACTTTCCTGTCACTACTATTGCTGTTCAAATCTTTCACAAAAACGCTTAATTTTATCCCAATTTTTTTAATATCATAAATGGTGGCTCATCCAATACCATGAAACGAAGCCAAATCACTAAACTTTTCTCCCAAGTCAAGTTTCTTAATTATTTCTGCCTTTTCGACCACAGTTAATCTCTTATGTTTTCGTTTTCACTTTTTCCTATTTGTGACATTATGTATAAATAACAAACACTGATACAGTAAAAACACTATTTTACAGTAATCCTTAATTTTTTTTTTTTTTAATCATCATAAATGGTGGCTCATCCAATACCATGAAACGAAGCCAAATCACTAAACTTTTCTCCCAAGTTGAGTTTCTTAATTATTTCTGCCTTTTTGACCACAGTCAATGTCTTATATTTTCGTTTTACACTTTTTCCAATTTATAACATTATATAAAGATAAATAACAAACACTGATACAGTAAACAGTATACTGAACTTAAAAAATAGTTTGATTATAATGCCTGTGCAACGAACGAATGGCGACTGACAATTTGTTTTATGTCATTTTCTCTCTCTTGCACATCAACAAGTTGTGACATGAAAATTTCACGTGGGCGGTGCGACAGTTCACAGAGTGTCGGACTGGCAGACGGCCAGACTATAGAGACTCAACTGTAGTAGTCAAAAATGAAAAGAAAAAAAAATAAACACTGTTTTATAATATCAAAGTAATAATATATAATTATGAGATTCCACTTTTTCTGATTTATGACATTATGTATAAAATAACAAACACTGATACAGTAAAAACACTAGTTTACAGTAAACAGTGTACTGAACTTAAAAAATAATCCAATTATAATGCTTGCACAACGAAATGAATAACGACTGACAATTTGTTTTACGTCATTTTCTCTCTCTCGCACATGGTCAAGTTGTGATCATGGTTGTGACACGAAAATTTCACATGGGTGGCGCGACAATTTGCAGAGTGTCAGACTACTGAAACTGTCAGTCTGGTGAAGGGCCGGACTACAGAGACTCAACTGTATAGAAATTACTATACATCCAAGATTTCTCAATGAGACAAAAGATAATTAACTTTAATTGTAAACTAACAACTTTTGCTGCCTATAAAAAATATAAAGAATCCACAAAGCACTTTAATCAGGAAAAACAATAAATTTATTATTAGTTATTCAATACATATACTTATAATTACATGCAGTAATGTTTTCAGCCCTATATGGCCTCATCAACCACTTTTTGTAAATGTGTAACATGTAAGAAGCTTATTAGTGTATGTATTGAATAATTAATAATAAATTTGTTGTTTTCCTGCTTAAAATTCTTTATGGATTCCTTATGCAAATTACTTTGTTATTGTTAATTGAAGATAGTTTTTGAAACATGACAACATAATTTGCATATTATGCAATTAAAAATTCATAAATATAAATATTTCTTCTTGAATGGATTGTAATCTGATTCAAATAAGAAAAAATTCAGACAGTATGATAAAATTAGAATATAAAATAAAATTTGATCTATGCAATTTGAAATCTATCTAAATTGAAATATCCTATTTCATGATTTTCATGGAAAAAAATGCAAAAATTATTGTATTTTATGTAACGTTTTGTAAATCTATATTTCTGTTGTGATGTTGAATAAGTTTTTAGTCGAAAATGTTTTGGATTATGATTATTAAAAGCTTTTCTATTGCTAAATAGTGCTCTGTTTATTTTTATTTTGATTGGAAAGAAGCACTTTAATACCTTCTTAAACCTGTTTACATATGATAACAATCAGTAAAGAAAATAAGCAAGAAAATCGTACAAATAATATAAGCAAGTTACAGTGGAAAATTGATTGATAATGAAATAAATAGTTTCTTCACAAAAGTGAAAATTATCTTTGCAAAAAGGGAAAATGGTATAGATTCATGCTGTACTTTAAATTGAAAATTTGTTAACTGAGAGTTCATAAATCAAGGGATACCTGTATAAGATTGTATAAAATACAAGAAGTTTGTTATTCACTTTAGAATATACAGTTACAAAAAACAATATATTGCATTGTCAGTTACTCATATTATAATTACTTGTTTGTTTATTATTACTATTAACTTTATTGATGGGTAAACAATAATAGCTTTAGAGAAAGCAATATGAAAATTATATTATACAATTTTTATAGTATTATTATAACTATGAATCAGTAGACTTTATGCAAAGTCGCGAATTAGAACGACTATCAATAATACTAATTATAAACTAATCCTAACGGCTAGCGACTCTGCAAATTCCAGAGTTTGGCCTGCCCTCAGGTCTTTTTCTAAGTTCTAACTTAATACTAAGTAATTATAAAACAATCTAACAACATTATTAATATTTAGATAAAAATTTATTTTAATCACTATACTATACTATACATAGTAGTAAAGCATAAATATATAATATTTTACAAAGAAAAAGTAATTATTCAAAGTAATAAAATACTGTTTTTGTAATCTTTTCAAGTTCTATTAATCATAAAATAATAAATCAAATAATTCAATAAGGTTCTTTAAGAAGGAATACTACAATTTTTTATTAGTAAAAATAGAGTTACTAACAGCATCGAGCCATTTGTAATTATTAGTAACTGCATTTTTATTAATAATAAATCTTAGTATTTTTGCTTAAATTGCTTGTTGAATTATTTGTGTTACTACTTCTGTGTTATTGTTAATAACTATATTTATATACAATGTCAAATAAATAACTTCTAAAATTTTACATATTATAAAAGAAACAGTGAAAAAAGTTGTTGCATAGATAAACAAATACAGGTAAATTCCATTATAACAAAATCTGTGGGACTGTTGTCTCATTTCGTTATATTTCTTTAAAACAGAATTTCATATTTTTTACCATTACAAATACTGTACTGTACATACTGTATATTACAGCTTTATTATATCGAAAATTTCGCTTTAACGGTATTCATTATAACATAATTTTACCTGTATAGAAGATCTGTAGTCAAATTTCTGAGAAAAGCCATTTTGTCTTACTAAATCATAGCAAACAGCACATGTTCAAGTTCAGATATTTGTATGTGTATTGTAATCATAATAAATTCAAATAAAGAGCATCTGTTATATCAAATTTAGATGATGAATAGGAAAATCATGGCTATTAAAATGACTTTCCAATTCAATTAAGATATACAGTTCAAAAAAAAGGTATCTACAAATCAGTAAGAATAACTGATATACACGTATCTACAAATGTTTGAAAATATGTGATTTCATCATCATGACAAACTTCCAACACACAGTACCTCTCTCTTCAAAAATTTTTTTACTCAAAAGCTTTCTCTAGTAATCCATTTTCAAAAATTGACCTCATCTCATATAGAGCTGCTGATTTGAGTCAGCTTGATCTATAAAGCTCAAGTAAACACTTAATTGAAACTTGAGTTTCAATCTTTTAAATATCTTTTCAAATTAATCTTTTAAGAAATTTGCTAAATTGATAATTATTTACTAAGTAACATAAAATTATTCCATGAAACACATGTCCCAAAATAGAGATTATGGAATGATGTCAACTGTTTCTATTTGTAAGATGATTTACTGTTTATTGGAACACTCCTTAATTTAATAAAAAAAATAATTTTGACAGAAAAAGTAATTTTCTGATTGTTCCAGTCTTGGAACAATCAGATCTGTAAGAAACTTTATGATATCATACCAATTTTCCAGTATTTGGAACTAAGCTACTGTACAAAACAGGAGAAAGAAAATAATCCTGGCAAAGTTCAGTATAAAGCACAGTAAAATGCCTTTATTTACTATTTTGATAGTTGAAGACCAAGTGATTTGCAATCTTTGTCTCTGACTTTACTGTGTAACACACTAAGTATGAGTGCAGTTATTTTACTGCTGAATATTTATGGCATTTAAATCATTCTGTTTTTAATTACTTAAATTTTATTGGAAAGAATTTTAATTATTCTTATCAGATTGGAATATTTTACATAAATGCAACCTAATATTATATATTTTTTCTTTTACACATTTTGATTTGATTTTAAATAAATTGTGGTTTTTTTACATTAATTTTCTAAGTAACTTTAAATTTTTTTGTTTTGATAGAATTGATGTGTGACTTGTTAATTTGTTTGGTTTTATCAAGTCCCCTTTTAAAGTTTTTGGAATATTATTGGTTATTATATGCTAGTCTTTTCTTTGTTTTTACAAGAGTCCATTAAACAATATTTTTATTTTAAAATAAACAATTGTATTTGATATAGTTTGGGCGAGGTGATCCATAAATACAGCCATTCCCTGACTTACATGACTGTTCCATGAAACTCCTTATGTAAGTGAAATATAAGTATGCTAGAGCATAACCCTATATAATATTAAAACAATACCCTATACTTGTGTTATAAAGATGTAACAGTAAAAATAGTTATATTAACAAATAAGCACACACGTCACGTGATAAAGCAGTCGCTTATCATCTTGGAGGATCCAGATTCAATTCTGATCCACACCTTCAGAATTTTAAGAGAGGGCCTGGTTCAAGCTTGGCTTATTAACTAAAATTAACCTAATAAGCCCATAAAAAACATGTATACATGATAAATGATGAAATTAAAAGAAAAATGCTTTTATCTCTGCACTATAGCTTTATTTGCTATGATAAATATATTTTTGTTTTTAGTCAAGGAATCTAAATATGGATTTATATTAGTCAGGGATTGCCTGTATAAAAAAAGCATAAACTGATTATTACAACTATAGGTGAAATAATTATGATTGAAAAATACACTAATCACTAATGAGTTAAATATTATTTATTTATCAAAAATATTCAGTAACTCAAAACTTGTCAGAGATTTTCCTTAATATTACTTATCACCTTGAGTATTTGAAAATACTCAAAATTCTACTTTAGTCTCATTTGGCTTTTTCTGCTTTTCAAAAATAAAAATGAAGCTGAAAAAACAAATATTTGATAACACTGCAATCATCAATATAATGCAAATGTGGAATTAAATTATCTCACAGATAAAGGTTTCCAATATTGTTTACAACAGTGGTTCTCAACCTTTCTGATCCCGTGACTGAACATATTTTTTTGAAATTGTACTGCGACCCAATTGTTTATTTTATAATATAAAATAAGAAAAGGTAGAACTATAAACAAACTTAAAACTGCTTAATTGTATCACAAATTAGTTCAGTGGATTAAAGTACTAATAGCAGTCGGAAACTAATAAAATAGTCTTTTAATACTAATCAAAACAGTATAAACATTTTTGGTATCTTAGATACCCTCCTCAGTTACATAGAATACTTTATGGAACATAAATCGAACCTGTTTTGATTAGTATTAAAAGACTATTTTATTAGTTTCCGATTGCTATTAGTACTTTAATCCACTGAAGAAAAGGTAGTACAATGAAAAAATAAAAGGTTAACTTATAGTACAATGGACTACGATGTATTACTTACATACAACGAAATATAACCATGAACTGTAAAAAAAAACCATACACTCTAATATTTATATTTCAATACAAAATACAATTACTAATTTTAACACACTAAATCAGTGTCTGCCAAACTGTGTGCCGCGAGAGAGTCCAGGTGTGCTGTGAAAGATTTAAAAAATGTTTAATATAGGACGTTTCTCGGTAATAAAATTCAGTCCATCTACAAATTTACATGATAATAATAATCGCAAAATACCACGACACAAATCTGACAGTAACAGAAGAATGTCAGAGTATTTAAATACAGCAAAACCTACTTTAGTCCACTATATCTGTTGAGTTATGCTAATAATAATAATATAAACTACAAAAACAAAACAAATTCGATAAAGAAAAAAAATGTCTTTCCAAAATCCTACAGTTCATATAGAAAATAAATTTGTGCGTGTCACTTTTCGTTCGCCATCAAGAGGCAAAATCAAATCTTATCTATATAATAATCATTGAATCTATAAGATGCTAATCAGTATTTACAGGTTCGTTTGTCAAAAAACTCTGAAGTGAACCCAATTATCCTTCTGATGAAGATTGATAATTAAAACCTGTTTTCATGAACAATTCATTTCATTAATGTTAATTTTTTTGTAGCAAATATGGAAAAATAAATATTTTTCTATATTTTTAGGACATTTTAAATGCATTTTATCTGCATTTTTAATATTTACTGTGGTTGTGGGAAGGAGCTGGAACGAATTAGTCAATTTTCAATTAAATCCTATGGGGAATTGTGCCTTGGATAACGACGGTAATCCTGGAACGGATTACCGTCGTTAACCAAGGTACCACTGTATTTTAGATTTGCTTGATATAATTGAATATATGCATGCTCATCTATACAAAATTCTTTAACAAGATAAAATTACTTCTTCTTTTACTATATGAAATAAAATAAAATTTAAAGCATTTTCAAAAAATGTTTTACATTTTTATTTTATTAGGATCAAATTTGTTAGAATAAAATTATTTAGAAGCTTTGAATACAGGAATCCCTTAGTGCAGTTAATAAATCCTTGCAATACACCGCATATATCAAAACTGCACTAATCAAAACTAAAAAACCAATGGGAATAATTATAATGAATCCTAGAAAATATCAAAATTATAAACAAGTATTTTTTTCTCTCTCAAAATGAATCTATATTGCATTGCATGTACTTTAAATCATTGAGGAATATGTATAGGTATTTAAAAAATAGTAAGAATTAAAATTTATTTTTCATTAAAAAACTTATTTTTTACAAAATTGCATAAATTTTGTAAACATAATTGCACATCCATTGACATCGAGTACTGGAGAACTGAAGGCAAGGCTTGTTATATAATATTGTAATAGCTATTATTAGGTAATTGCCATTCATGCTAAATTTATTAATAAATAAAATTATGAACGAATTTAAAATATAACAATTAGATGACGAAAGTTGTAATATTAACAGAATTAAAATAAAAAATAAATTTATTGTAGTGCTCTAATTATGTAAACTACAATCCCCCAGATTAAGTTGCCAACACTTCAGAGGGTTTGCAAAAGAAAAAAAAATTGCACTTGTTGAAATGTACTAATCAAATTTGGCATCACATATATTAAGGGATAGTCTCAAATTTTTTTGCACACTAATCAAGGGATTCCTGTAATATCCTGTTAAAAGCTATGCATAATGTGTATTTATCACAAGCAGGATGAATTTTATAAATAAATATATAATAGATATTTCCCAATATTTGATGATATTTATCTCGTTCAAATTTATATTTTATGTTGTTATGAACAATAATTAATAAATCATGAAATTAATGAAAATGTGTTTTTCTTAAAATGTATTTAAAATTAAACCTGAGTTGTAATCAAGAGAAAGGTGGTGATTTGTAGTTGGACATCATATGATTTTATTTTAGAACATTTATTAATTTTTCATATTTATTTCATTTGATGCAATTATTAATTACAATATTTACATGAATATCAAGTGCAATTAATTTTGAGTTTTATATTACTTTTGATATTTCTTTTGAATGATTGCTAAAAATAAACCTGAGGAAAGCAAAAAATTGAAAAAAAAAGAAATTTGTTAAGAAAATTTATAAATTGATAATTCAAAAACATTTAAACCTTGAATGAGTATATACATACTCTCAGTTCTTAAAAAATTATTAAAATTTTATTAAATTTTCCCCCTTTCTATTATGGTGATAACATTTTTAATTTATTAAAAGTAACAGAGGAAAAACCTATAGCTTTTTACATTTCACTTTTTGACCATTAGCATATGCAATATTCTTTGCAACATTGATAGATTCAAGAACTTAACAAAGTTCTTGTTTTGAATTATTAATTATTTTTTGATTTCATCTTTTTCAGTTAAATTCATTCATAAAATTTTAAGTACTATTTAAGATATTTATGCACTACAACAACCTTTCTATTTTATGTTCAATAATAAATTTTTAGAAAAGTCAAATTCATAAAATTTGGATGAATTTGAGATGATTATTCCTATTGGAATAGTGCATGAATTCTGTATTTCTTTTATTTAGCATGAGGTTAAACAGTACTTAACTTTCAAATAATAGGAAGATTATAAACATAAGAGATGGTATCTAAATTCAGAAACAAATTTATCAAGATTCATGCAAAGGAGCTACAATTGTTTGTTTCAAATAGAGATGACAGAAAATTATAAATTAACCTATGCAAGAATGAAAACAGTTATTAGAATGTTGCATAATAAGAAATAATAGACACAAGATTGTCTATAAAATTCCATTATATAACAATGATCTATGTAGATAGGAAGAGTACAAAAATAAGAAAATAGGCATAATATAGGACAGTATCTTAAAGAACATCAGCATAATGTCTGAACCAGAAATTTAACTACTTCATAAAAAGAGCATTTGAGTATGGTGTAATTATAAAATGGAAGAGATGGAGTTAATTAAATCCTGGAATAATATAAAACAAGCAAGGATAGCAGAAGCTATAGAGATGGAGAGGAGAAAATGAAACTGTGACTTTTTGTTGCTACTGACAATACATTGATGGAAATGGTGAAATCTTGGGAGTGATGCATAAAGATTGGATTTTTTGTATGAAAGAAATGTCTATATATTTAAAAAATAATAATTATATAATTAAAAAGCATTATTATATTTATTGGCTTTTAAGATCCTTCTGCATAAAAGAGAGAGACTAATTTTGGATTTAAAAAAAAATGTTAACACACTTGAAATTTAAAATTCAATAAAAATAAAACCCAAAAGTGAATAAAGAAAAATATATAATTATTATTCTTATTACTTTAATATTATTCAACTTCAGATTTATTACTGATATGATGATTATTATTCTCAACATTATTATAAGCATCATCATTATTGATTAGGGATTAAATGTATAATTGACATTTAATTGTTATTCCAACATCAGTCTGGTAATTATTGAAAAATGACTATCTGTTGTAATAATTGCTATAATAATGTAAACTATCTGTTAATTGCATTTGCTTTATGCCATCATCATAGTTTTTTACGTGTGGTGTTTAAACGCTTTTGATTTATAAGACAAGGTGATTTTTTAAGGTATTAGGAAAAAAGTGCATTTTATAAGCTGACAAAAATGATAATATTTTTTAAGAATTTAAAAAAAGTGATTTAATAATAAATTGTATAAATACACTATAGTTTATTAATTCAACTGAAATTGGAATTCAGAATTAAATAAATTATGTTTAAAATTTCTTATATGTATTATATTAGAATTTATATTCTTAAAAAAGTTTCGAGCTAATAACTAATCTTGTAGTCTAAAACATTTCTATAGAAATACACCAAGCTCTCGATTTGCATGGCACTCAATTTACACGGTTTCGCTTTTACACGGTTTTTAAATGAAAACAAAAAAAAACTTTTTTGCGTTTTGATTGTTTTGCGTTATGCCATTTATAAATTAAAACAGTATCATATTGTCACGTTTTGTGGGTTTACGAGTTCGTAGAGATTAATAAAGCGTGAATACAGTTATATTTCGTATAGTTCAATTTATTCACACAAAACAAAATAATCTTGTTTCACTATAATTAAATTCGATACAAAACCCGATAATTATCTCATACAACACTAATCTATGTCTTTAATTCAGAATAACTCACAGTTCTTCTTAGTCCACTTTCGCTTTCACAATTTATCGCTCACTATTAACTTTTACTGTCCAAATCTTGCAGTTCAACTAAACTCATCTCACGTTTGCAGCTCCCCTATTTATGTTTGAATGCTTTTATTGTTTTTATTTATACAGAATATTGTTAATTTTTTTGTACCGTATTCGATTAATGTTTGTTTTCATTTTCAAAAATAAATTGAAAAAGTATAAGCATTAAATTATCTCAAAAAATTAATGAACCAATCTTTTTTTTTTTCCTTTAATTGGTATCTCATTTTACAGTTATAAAGAACATATCCTCGACTCTTCATTATCTTCTTTAGATTGATTTACACGGTTTACAGTTTAATTGAATTTCTATTTTGTATGAATTCTTGTCTCATTTTACATGGTTTCGGTTTGCACGATTTTTCCAGGAACGAGGACTGAGTGTATATATAGAATAAATTTGTATTTTTGCCATTATGGAGCTGAATCTCTCAACTTAAAATAGAAAAATTTTATATAAGCAAATCAAGTAAATATATTGTATAAGGAATTTTATTTTGTTAGATAATTTTTTGTGTAAAATAACATTTTCCTTGCTTTTTATATTTTTTACTTAAAAATAGATGATGATATTTAGAAATGCTGATATTAATTTAAAAATTTTTCTACTGGGTGGTGATAATTGCTAAGATTTTTGTGATAGTCTGTAAAATTTCTGTTAGTTCATTCAGTGTGTAAATTTTTGTAACTTGTATTATTCCATATAATTAAAATTTTTTCATATGATTATACAAAATTCTGAATCAACTTCTCATTAAAAATTTTAATTACAATTGTCTTTATATATTATTATAGTAGTAGGTAATAAAATTGAGAATCAATTTTTATTAAATATATCTTAATTATTTATTAAAAATTATCTTATTTATGAGATTTTTTTGCATGGCAAATTTAATATGTCCATATTTCAAATTTTGTGTTTATTTTATGTTCCATTGGTTAAATTTTGTTCTAATAAATCAATCAGCATATATTTTTAATTAAAAAATATTTAAATTTATTGAGTTAGTGAGAAATAAAAATTTATAAAGCTAAGGCAGAGTGGAACTTAGAATTCTCTACTCTATAGATAGATGTCTGATATCAGATTTCATTTGTGGGGAATTTAAATTCTTTGGCTTCTGGAAAGTGTTAGTTGATGTTAATTAATTCAGAATACCATAATTTTGGAGGTAGAACAATTATTATTAATTTTTATTATTTATGTAATAATGAACAGACAAAACAAAATAGTTTTGTGGCAATTTCCCAATTTTAGTGTTGATATTGAATTATACATTAGAAAGTTGAATTGTAAAATATAGAATCAAATTATAATTTGCTGAGATGACACAGTTTTTATATCATATTGTAAAAAAAAGCAAACAGTAGGAGCATGTAAAAAGTCACTGCAATAAAGTATGAAGGGAAATAAATAAATTTAAATTATTGAATTCTCTTTCTCTATTTTTTCAGATTACCATCTTCATTTTGTATACTATTATTTAGTTTTCATTTCACTGTTGTTAATATTATACTAAATTCAAATATATAGCTAAAAAAAACACTAAGTAGATTTCCAATTTATATTTTTTCAGAAATATGCAAATGCATAAGTTTATTTTCATTGAATTTCATAAAATGTGAATAAAAAATTCATTAAACAAATTACTTTTTTTGCAAAAATATTAATTATGAAAAAAATGTCTTCTTAAAGTAAGCTCATAAATTTTATTTGGCCATATGATTTGCTAATGCACTCATTTGTATATATATTGAATTTATGCATTGTTGGATTTATGTAATTTTCAATTTACATGGGAATTTTTTGGATAAATTAATTGTGCACATTGGGATCTACTGTATTTCAATAAGTTCTTATGGATAATACTTTATTGATTTACATCATCTCATTTTGCATTACATTTTTTGGGACTCTATCAATGATTCAAATTAGGGTTAGCAAAAAAAAATTAAAAATCAAGAAATTAAAAAAATTAAAAATCAAGAATTTTATATAGAAAAATAATTTTTTCAGTAAAGATCAATTGTAGTTTCAAAAGAAAACAAACTTTAAACATTTTTTGCATATTAAATGAAAGGAAATTATGATTTGCAAATTTTGAAGATTTGACAATTCTACATTCAGTACTGTGATATTCCAGTTGATAAGGTGAGATTATAACTATTATGTATTCATTTACAAGCTAGCTTCAAACTTTGAGATTACATTTTTTCGTTATTTTCTTTCATTTTCTTTTAATTTTTCATTATTATTACTTAATTATAAAAATGAACAATTAAGGAATTATTAAATAAATTTAAATAAAATTTTCTTAATTATTTTCAAAAATATCATAATTTTATAAATGGGAAAGATGAAATTTGTAAAAAAAAAAAAAATTAAACATATTTTCTAATATTTTGATTTTTTTTGTTTATTAAATTTTTTTAATGAGTAGAAAAAAGAAATTTAAAAAATATTGAATACAGCAGAATCAAAATCATCAAATTATTAGCATTATTTGAAATTTAAATATCCTTTTTCAGGAAAATGAAAAATTTTAAATGAATCATTTTATGTATAAAAAATAGATAATCCAGAATCATACTTAATAGATAAGTTTATAAATCCTCAAATAGCTTTATGTTAAGAAACAGAACAGTTCCTTTGATTTTTATTATATTTTCAATTAAAATCTATATACCAACAGAGTAAACCTTAATTTTTTCTTATTTCAAATTATAAATCTTTTGTAATTAACATAAAAAATATGATTTTACTTTTTAAATTTTTGTGTAGATATATAGGATGATTATTTGTAGGCATTGGATGAGATATGAAAAATTTGTATCCATATTCAAAATTTTCAAATTGTTCAAATTTTCACTATTTCTATTACTACTACTGTTTGCTAGTACATGATTTCTGTATGAATTAGATTAATTATTAGAATTATTTAAAAAAAAATAAAATTTTTTTTGTTGTTATATTAACTTCTTTATATTAAAAAATTTTATCAAGATATTAACAAATTAACAGACATATGCATGCAATGCTTTTATATTTTTATCGAATTGATTTTACATTTTCTTATTTTATATCATATATTTTATGAAGTCTACATGTTCTTGAAGAATTGGAAAGATATAAATCAGTGTCTGCCAAACTGTGTGCCATGAAAGAGTTTAAAATATTTAATATAGGGTGTTTCTTGGTCATAAAATTCAGTCCATCTATGAATCAACATGATGATTAAAATCACAAAATAACATGACCCAAACCTGACATTAACAGAAGAAGAACATTTAATTAAATGACTCTGTGACAAAGCTTAACATTCTGAGCTAAAATTGCCAGCATTTTGAATTTCGCTCTTGAGTATATATATTCGGATTAGCTACGAAAGACATTAAATCCTTTTGTTGCCATTTGGATCATCATATCTTTGCGAATTAAGTTTCTCAGCTCTCATGGAGATGAAATAAAAAAATGGGAACGATTACTGATGATAAATGAGTTACTTGAATGTTTATCTACTTTAGAGCCACGTCTTGATATATAATAATTCTCATAATCAGTCGCATCCTTCTCATTAAAAAAATTATTATTTATATTGCCTACTTATTTCAATAAAACAATATTGTTTTATTATTGTTACCTATATTAATATTTTGATTCATACTAATAATTTTTTTTTTTTTTTTTTTATTTGGTGAGCCGCAAAACAAATTCTCCTAATAATTTTTTTTTTTTTTTTTTATTTGGTGAGCCGCAAAACAAATTCTCCTGCTTCAGTGTGCTGTGAAGTAAAAAAGTTTGGCAGACACTGATATAGATTAATGGTTAGAATATCATTTACTGATAGGATAGTTAAAATATTTTATAAATACAGTTACAGCAATTGTATAGTAATTGTAAGGAGGAGTTATTCTAACTTTAAATACTAGTTAGGCCCTGGTCACTATGTGCCCAAATACACCAAAAACGAAACATTTGTTTCTTATCTGTCAAATTTGAGATTTTTCATTTATTTAGCATAACCTTGTATATAATGTTTTTGCTTATTTTTTTTTTCCTCCAGACCAAACTTTGAAATTTTCTTTACATGAAATTGGCAATTAACAAACTATCAATTTACCTTTTCAGTTGTTATTTAGATAATTATAATTTTTATCTTAAAATAAAAAATTATAATTTCTGAAATGAAAATATTAAATTCTGAAATAAATTAAATATTATTTAAATGCAACATTTATGTAAGCCTCGACACGCCAAATGCAAACTGAATTCTCAAGCCGGGGAACAGTCTACATTTTTCGATCGAAAAAGACAGAAATTGAGGTCAAATAACAAAAAGAAATATATAAACATAAATAGGAAGTAAACTCTGATAATTTAAAGCAAAATTTATAATGAGATTGGGATTTAGTTTTCTACCGATTAAAGATTCAAAGCAAGAGAAAATAGTAACGGCGACACTTCTGGAAGTAAAGATTCGAAGCGAGAGAAAATTGTAACGGCGACACTTCTGGCGTAAATTTATAATGAGATTGGGATTTAGTTTTCTAAAAGACGCGATTAAATGAGAGAAAATAGTAATGGCGACACTTCTGGCGCAGCAGTTCGCACATGTGCAGAAACATGGACTCCACACGCTTATTCCTTTTTTATATATGATTTTTATTATGCATACGTTGTCAAAATTAAGAGAATCAGTGATCTTGAAATAGCCAAGGTTGGCCAGATATTATATAATAATATCTTATAAATGAAAATCAAGCCCAGGTCTTTTCATTTTGTGTTAATAGTTTAAAGTTATTATTATTTATTATTATTGTGTTTAAACTTCAGATTTTTATTTGGTGTGCCGCAAAACAAATTCTCCTGCTTCAGTGTGCTGTGAAGTAAAAAAGTTTGGCAGACACTGCACTAAATGAACACATTGACTACTTAAAAAAATGGTAATGTACATACAAAGTTATTGTTATTGCTGTTCAGACAATTGACAATTATACATTAGTTCAAAGTTAGCAAAACTGGGAAGGGGAATGTGCCGATGAATGCCGGGACAGGCAAAACAAATATGTGCATAGACTTAATTTTGACATTGTGAATGTAACAAGACATTAATGTATCAGAAATTAATACTATTCAGAATCTCATAATTAATTTTCAAAATTAACATAAGACACATTTTTTTGTCTATTTATTTAATATTTTTAATTCAGTATTTTACCAGTTCCTTCACGACCGATTAAAAATTTAACACGACCCAATACCCAAAGGTTGAGAAACATTGGTTTACAAAAGTGATAAGAACATTGGAGAACTACCATCAGAGAGGAGTGCTTATAAAAATATTGTGTGTATTTTCCTATTTGAGAAAACTTAAATCTTAGAATTTGATTATATCTTGTATATAAAACTTATAATAATGTTTAGTGGCATTTAATAATTAGATTTATGTGAATAATTTTTTTTTATTAAACTATGTAATTAATGTAAAATTACTGTTCACTATAATGATTATTATAAAATATATTTTAAAAATGAATACTTATTTAAAACTAACATCATTTCTGTTTAGGAGCTATTTTATTTTACTTATTAACTGAATTGTATAATTTTAACTATGGATATTAACAATATTTCTCAATTATATATATAATGGTTATTACAACAAAAAGAATAAGATAAAAATTTTCACAATACAATATTAAATAAATTAAAATAGAAAATAAAAAAAATCTCTATTATGAATTTAATTAAAAATTTAATGGAAATTGCAATTTCTAAAATTTAAAATGTTAAATTTTCAGTTTTTATATCTTGATGTTTGATTTATTATTAATGGAATTGAAAATTAATATATTACATCAATTTCCAATTCAATTAGTTTATATAATTTAATTTATTTTATCTATATTATATAAATTTGTACTGTTGAATTTAATATATTAAAGTTTTTGATCAATTTGTTATTCTTGTTCATCATTGAAATAAAAAATAATAATATAAATTCTATTGGATGGAATAATCAAATAAAATCTGGGAATAATTAAAACTTGTAGAGAAATTAAAACAACAAAGTTAATTTCAAAAAATTTAAATAAAAATAAGTTGTTCCTCTAAGGATTATATGAATTAATAAAAAAATAATATAAATAATTTTAGAAGAAAATATTCAATGAGTCAAATATAAAAGAAAACCACCATATTTATATCATTCAAAGCAATAAAAAATGATTTTGTAAAAATATCATAAATCATTTTACAATCATAGTTCATAACTTGAATGTGTGTCATGTTGTTATTTTAAATCTTTTTTATTCTTATCACCATATTGGGATATCCTCTAGTAATTTAAAAAATATTTTAAACTAAAGTATTTTATTGAAAAAACAATGAAAATAAGATATTGATGTTGACTTATGAGCTTTTAATTAGTCAATTATTTAACTTCTGGTCAAATTTTCACTAAAATATTCTTTAATAAATTATTATAAATGAATATCAGCATTTCTTTTACTTACGATAACTCATCTTCAAATTTAATAAATTTTAAGTTAATCTTACATAAATATTCTATCCAGTTTAGTAAAGAGTTTTAATAAAATTTATCCTATTAAAAATGGCTTCCCACTTACAATGGGAGGTTCAGACATTCGGGTCACCGATTTTTTTGAAATTTTGCATACTTGTATTCAAATTATTTTCATATTTGTGTCCATTATTAAGTATATGTTTTGTGCTCATTACGTAATATGTTATAATTAATATAGCTATTTTATATATTAAGTAAATATTTGAGCTATTTTATACATTAAGTTAGACTAAAGACTAATTTAAGTTAAAAAATATATTCATTAAAATTGTTGTGGGCTTCAGCTATTTTTCCTGATTTTAAATTTTTGTTAGAATAATTTCATTTTAGCATTATAAAAAGAATTCAAAGCTATATCATACAGTTAGTTATTCTATTATTTGAGATTATAGCACTTATTATTTGAATTATTTGTTAATAATATATATGGTTATTAATAATAATAATAAAACATCATTTTAATATAGGCTTTAATTTAATATTTTAAGAAAATTTGTCATGTTTTTCTATCATTATAGTTACTATTAGGAAAATTTCAGATTTTAATATGAAATTCTCCATTACAAGAACAGTCTTATTTTATGTATTTTTAGGTTTTTGTCTTTAATTAAACATTTTTTAAAGAGGCTAGGCTGCATTAAAATATGCACAAAATAAAATAGTCATTCAAAGGATTTATTATTGAATAATTTAAATAAAATAAAAATTTGCAGTAAATATAATCAAAGATTCATTGCAATTCATATTTGCTAAAATTAATTTGCATTTTATTCTATTTTTGATTTATTACTTATCTAATCAGAATTTTCAAAACTTACATAATTATTCAGTATTTGCTATTTTGTGGAATATTATTTTATTGATTTTATATTTATAACTAAAAAAGGAAATAAAACCATAATTTAATTATTTTTTAAAAACTTTTATTTGATATTGCATTTATAATAAGTTATTTGAAATTTATAATATATGATTATATTATTTATTTTTGGCAATTTTTACATCTATAAAAATTAAAAAACAGTTACAAAAAAAGTTGATAAATAGATTAAAAAAACAATACATAAAATTTATTTAGAGATTCGACTTTTTAATTCATATATTTTGAATCTGTATTAATATTTCTACATATATGGAATTTCATAAATTTTTTCTCATAAATTTAGTTTTAAATATCTTTAATAATATATTCTCAAAAATTTGCATGTACAATTTCTAATAAAAGTTTTTCTTAAATTCTTTGCATGAATGTTACCAATAATAATAATAATAATTCTAGAAGAATGAAATAAATTTAAAAATTACCATCTGAAATAATTCATATTATTCTTTGTAACATGAAGTTGAATTATAGAATACTTCTGAGAAATTCTTTGAAAATCAATATTATTATTGATTTTTTTTTCAAGACCAGAAATTAAGCAAAAATAATCAATGAATGTCAATATTTTAATCTGTAAAATAATTTTCAGTTGAAATATAGTAATCTCACGAATTATGTAACAAAATTGCCATAATAAAATTTTATTTATTTTATTTTTATTTTCTTTTGTTTTTTTTATTGTTTGTGATTTATTTTTAGTAATTTCCTATAAATACAGTACTAATAATATTTTCTTATTTTTTTCATTTTATAATAATCACATAATTATACAATTAAGGATATTTCTTGAAATATTTATACATAAACATGGTTAATGATAATTTTAAAATCTTAAAAATAAAACGTGGAAAAACTAAAAACAAAAGAAGAATTTAAATAATATAAATAATTTATTAAGTTTTGAAATTATGATTGAGAAGAATTAAATTTATAGAACTTTATAATGTTTAAATGACTTAATCTCTATTATGACAATTTTTATATCTTAAAACAAATCAAAACTTAATTTATTGATATATGATATTCTTTTTCCATAATTGCAACATAAATGATCCGACTTAGTGAATTTAATATTTCCCTTTTTTATAGATATAATATTTTAAATTAAAATTGATATTTTTATAATTTAAAGATTTATATATAAAATACATATATTTTTATAATTTGTTTGAAATTGATTATTTGTAAAAGTGATTTAAAAGAGCATGTATATGAATAAAAGATGTTGGATCATTACATGCAGCATTTTTATGGAAATTGATCTTGATTGATGCATTCTCAGTGCATTTTATATTGAATATCTGGGTCAGTGAATTTCACAGCCAAACTAAAGCCATAAGCCTGGAGTTTTGGAATTTATTAAAATTCAGATTTACTTTACTATCATCATTTTTAACAAGATCATTTAATATGATTGATTGCCTCTGTTTTTGGCTGAAGTATAAAATGTGAAGAAGGAATTTGAAAGCAAGTTAAATAATTAAATTGATTAACTATATTTATGCAATTATTGATTAAATTATACTGGATATCATACAGGATTTTTCTTCAAGATTTTTATTCAGCTATATATTTTAAACAAAATCAATGCTGATTAGCATCCAGAAATGACCGTTATTATCATGCCTCTAAAATTTTGTTTAAAATTTGCCTAGTGCTCATTAAAAACCTAATTTTTTAACTATTAATCATTAAAAAGTAAAAATTAAAACAAATGTGTGTTACATTGAACTTTATATCAAGGTATGGGATCAAGTAAAGGCCCAAAATCAAGATCTGAAGTTATGGGAAATTGGCAAGATTATTGGACAGATGTGGAGGGAGTTACCTGATGATTCAAAACAAGAATATATTGATGACTATGAAGCAGAAAAGGTGACCAATAATAGCACAATATGATGTGAATATTTTAGAGCCTTTTAAAGAGTAATAAATTGTTCTAATAATAAATTTTTATTCCTAGATGGAATATAATGAGGCTCTTAAATCTTACCATAATTCCCCTGCTTATCAAGCATGGGTAGCAGCAAAAGTCAGAGGTAAGGGACAAAAAAATCAGTGTATTAACCTTGTAAACTCAAAAATTTTAACAATTAATGATTTATGGATTGAATCTATAAGAAAGGGATATCACTTAACTTTCTTTTTTTTTTTTAATATAAATATATGTATAGATTCCATTAAAATTTCAGTTTAATTGACCCTTACATCATTTCCCATTTGTTTAATTGAATATTATGGATCATATTTTCCTGTTTTATTTTAGTATGCTAAGTTTGCAAAATTATATAAGATAAGTTTGTAGACATTACTATATTTCAAAATGATTTGATGGTTACACATTTGAGACAACATTATCTGTTATGTAACAGCTCAACAAGCAGCTGAAGAAAGAGAAGCTTTGGAACGCAGCCCTGCTGCTGTACGTATATCTTTTCAAATATTTCCAGTAATGCATTAATTTTAATAATTTTTAAACATTTTATTTTGTCATTTCTAATTTACAAAAATTAAAATTATTCACATTTAATATTTGTAAGAAATATCAGTTAATAAAGTACTGCATTATATCTTGTATTTTTATTTCATTTTTATTTTTATCTACATGGAAAAATTCAGCACTAACACAATTAATTTATACACTGATTTTAGACATATTCAGTATCATGATTTGAGTTTACATTATTACATTATAAGAAATTACAGCATGTTTTAAGTGAAATTAAGTTTTTATATATATATAAATATATATGAATATTATCATATGTTGTTCAGCTTTGTAAATATTAGCATTATCCATGTCTTGAATATTGTGTGTGTTATTAAAATAGAAGTGTTTCAATATTTATTTCATTTGAATATTTAAGAAATTTGTGGGCTTGAAATGGTGAATATTTTTATTAAAGATGACTATGATGGTTTTTATTTACCTTTGCTTTATTCAGTTAAAAATATAATTATAAAACTCTAGTGATCAGTGCCAATCTAGGGTTAGTTTATAATTTTGAATATACTAATACAGCATGCATCTGTAATATCAATTTGTAAATTTGTTTTGTCAAACATCTTGGCTGTAATTTCTATGGTTTCCCAATGTCACTTAGGCAAATGCTGAGATGGATTCCTTCAAATTCAGTTTTATTTATTCCTTTTTATCTGCATAAAACTGGGCTTTTAATTTTCAATAAGATTACCAAAAAAATTTCTATAATTATTCACATTGATATAATTCATTATTATATAATTTTTATTCTGTCTTACATCATCATCATAAGTATTAATTTTAATTTTAAAACAAGTATACATTAATTTCAAATAATTTAGAATTATTAATTATATGTTCGTTTTATTAGACAAAGAATAGTTATATTATTTACAAGTTTTTCTTTTATAACCTACATTGAAATTGATCTTATAAATCTTTTAGTAACAAAAATAATCTAATTTTAAAATTTATTAACTGAATAAAGCATTCTTTAAATTACAATAAAATTCTGTTTTCAAATTAACAATAGAAAATAACATTTTTTCTTTGTAAATATAAATTTGAAAAAATCTAAATATTAGATTAGATTATTTGCCCACTAGAATGTAATGCTAATTGTCATTGATAAATTGAATCATAAAAAATTAAATAAAATTTTACATTTAATATACTGTAGCAGTAAAAATTAAAGTAAATCTCATCCTTTAGAATTTTATATATTTCTGTCTAAATTTCTTTTAAAAAATGAAAATTAAAACAAGTTTTCTAGCATCTGAAATGAATTTTACACAATGCATGCCAAATTTTAAATTTGTTTTATAAAATTTGAATCTTTCTCAGAACTAAGTAAATTGTGACTTTTATTTAGTCGCTTTTGGTACCACAGAAGATGGATGGGAAAGTTTGCATACAACCTGCTGAAGATGAAGAAGGTAAGAATATTTCTGATTATATCATATTTAGATTTATAGATTAAACAAAACTTTAATACTGAAAAGAAAATTTCCTTATTAACTGAAAATTGATGACCATAAAAAAATTGTCAAATTTTGATCAAGTTTTTAAAAATAATACTTCACACCACAATTAATGAATATTTACTGAAATATTGATTATATTAGCTCTAGAGAATCTAAAAAAATTAAATTATATATACTATAGTTAATATTTAAATTATTTTATTTTATAGATATTGACGAATTTTCTGTAAAACATGTTGCTGCTGCAAGATATTTAAGAAATCATCGTTTAATTAATGAAGTATTTAGTGATACAGTAGTTCCAGATGTACGTTCAGTTGTCACCACAGCTAGAATGAGTGTATTAAAACGTCAGGTTCAATCATTAACAATGCATCAGGTAAAATATTACAAATAAATTTTTTATATGTATTTTTTAAATTTTACAAAATTTATTATCATTAATCCTTTTATAAGTTTTTGACATCAATAAAAAGATTTTAGAGTAGTTCTGTCTAATATTATTGCAAATAAACTTTCACTTTATAAATCATTAAGTTACTAATTCTGACTTATTTCTTTCAATTTTTTAAATTAAAAAATTAAAAATTGTTTATATAGAAAAGTTTATGAAAAATTCATTATTTAAACACAATATTTTTTTTGAGAAAATTTACTTCAAAAATTGTATTTTTCATAGTATTATATTGTTCAAATAATTTGTTTTGAAAATGAATTTTTGGAAGAATAAATATATTGAATTTATATTACATATAAATATGCAAAATTAGCTAAAAATAGTAATATTTAAAATTAAAAAAAATACAAATTATCAAAATTAAATGCCTCATAAATCATGTGAAATAAATATTTTTGTTAACAATAATAGATAAATCTAAAATTATATAATCTATCTTTCATTTCAAAATACTAAAGCTATAACCATGAAAGTTTACAGTGTTCAAATGGGCAGCTTACTGAGCTTTGTAACAATGCATGTTTCTGCTTGAGCTAATGTTTGAGGTCTAAATTATTGCCTAATGTTAGTTTGAGCAAAGATAAGAATTTTATTTTTCATAAAATTTTTTATAACAATGAAATTATGGGGTACATCCAGAAAGTAAGAATTGATAGCACTTAACGGCTGCATAGACAATGCTACACTTTGTCATGTTCAATTGTTTTCTATATATCTAGTAGAATATGTGACGAGGTTCTATGAAGTTGCTTTGTTTTGCTATGTTATTTTAAAATGGATGTTAAAATCACAAATCCTGCTACCTGTGAATTTTATGCATTGATAAGATTTTATAACACAAAAAATGTTAGTGCAGCAGAAATTTATAGACAATTGTTGAATTTTACATTGAAAGTGTAACAAAGAAAGGGAATGTTAGAAAATACTGTCAGTTATTTAAAGCAAACAGAACCAATATGCATAAGAAAGAACAAAGTGAATGCAAGTATTTTGATAACAGATGATTTGAAGAGACAGGAGAATGCTGCAATTTGGGAATCAAGTGATTACTATATCTTAATTGTATAACCAGTTTTCAATAGTATTTTGATATTTAATGCATGAAATCCTAAGAGACCACTTCTATAATCAAAAACTTTGTCCCAGATGGGTGCCAAAAGTGATGATAATTGCCCACAAGAGCAACAGTTTGAAGCTGTCTCAATGTTTCTGGAGCATTACCTTGAATATGAATTCCTTGACTACATTGTTACTAGTGATGAAACATGGAATGCACACATCACACTAGAAAGCAAGCAATAGTTATTACAGTAGCAGCATACAGAGTTTCCAAAGTAGAAAGCCCAAGTAGATTCTATTGGATTGAAAAAATTATAGCCACAATTTTTGAGACCTTGATTTTATGGATCGGGATGACTGTTAATGCAGAATCATATTGTCAAACCCTTATAAGGCTATATTGGGCAATTCAGAATGGTGACATGAACTACTGACTGCTGAAATTTTTTTACGTTACAATGCATAGCCATACACTGTTGCCCATATACAGTGAGTGATCGGTTAATGAACATAATCCATTCCAATACAATGTTCGTTATCCGAATTGTTTGTTAACTGATCATCAATTTACCAGGTTTTTATGGTAATTTGATAAATTCATTCTGGAAACCCCAAAGAAAAAATAAATAAATAAATTATATAATTTCTTACTACGTTTATTTATATGTAATAACCATAATTAAATAAAAATTTATATAATTTCTTACTACATTTATTTATATGTAATAACAATAATATAATCTTGCATTTCCATCTATTATGTTTATTTTGATAAAGAATCTGACCAATATTGATTGCTTTTCTCTCTCCTTCAGGATAATAAAAAATCTGTCCAATGTCGATTGCTTCTTTTCTCTTCTTCAGGATTTTTCGAAAGTGATTAATAGCATTGTCGTTGTAGAGATCCCCAAGGCTATTGGCCTCAACCTAGTATGGGTGCCATTCTAACACCAAAATATTGTAAACTCCCACTTTCCTTCTTTAATAAATCTTTGATTTGTTTTAAGTTGTCAATGAGTTCATTTTAATTGAGAAAAATTATTGTTCTCCTATCCTTATCCATAAATCCACGAACGCACAAGACTTAGCTAAGCCTGTCATTCCATTAAGTTAAGCTGCCATATCCCTGTGAGATATTTTTATCTGGCAGGCCAAGCCTTATAGAACTCATCATAGGCTGGTCAATACCCATGATGGGGTCAATCAGATGATTGAAGGATGAGGTTCAACAGGCCAAGCCTGGACTCCTTTGAAAAATTGGTGGAGTGAGACCTGAATCCTCCAGGATGGTAAGCCACAGATTTACCACATGCATTCGGCTGATCTGTCATTCCATCTGTCCATGGGTCCCACAGTTTGTTCTGTGAAGTGTTCATTACCCAGATTCAAATAAAGCACTACTTAGCAGTGGAGAAAATTTCACAATGAGTTTTTATTTCAAATAAGAACTAACGTTTTCGTCCTTCATGACGGCCATCATCAGGTTCACCAATTTAAATTCGTACAGAGTTCTAGAATATCAGTTGCTCTTTCCAATTTCATAAACAGGGTTTGAAAACGTTACCTTAACCTCAAACACTAATATTACCAAAATAATAATAAAAAATGGTGGGGTATCAATACTTTTGTTCACCACTGTATATATATATGTATTTATATATCATATGGAAAGACAGTATTTATTTATTTTATATTAAATAGATTTCAAAAATTTTTGAAATACTTGTATTCTAATTAAATTTTCATTATATAAGACAAATGAATCATTTTATGATTAATTTTCATATTGTTCAATTGAAATAATTTTCAGAATATAATGAAAATTTAATTAGAATACAAGACAAATGAATCATTTTATGATTAATTTTCATATTGTTCAATTGAAATAATTTTCAGTTAAACAGTATGAAAATTATTTCAATTGAATAAATTAAATTTGATTAATTTTCTCAAAGAAAACAACTGACAACAAATTAGAAAATAACTATTTATTATTATTTATTAACATATTATGAATTAATAAAATATAATTTATCAAATTCTTTACATTAAAAAAAGCTTGCTAATTAATGAAAGAATCTAAGAGTGGTTCAAATGTCTTTCTTAACTGAATAGCAATATCAAACTGTCTCCCTTCTTCAATTGCTACTAATATATATTCATCCAATATTATTTCTCCCATCTTCAATCTTTTAATTATTTCTGTACGAGCACCATTAACAATTGTTGAAAATGCTTTTAATGATCTCTTATCCGAATGAGAATCTAAAAAATAAACAAATATACAAATAATATTTTTCTATAAAACATTCAATTTTTAATTTAAGTAGATATTCATAATTACTATATTCCTTTTGAATTTTTTCACTAATTAATTTTCTTAGTAACAAATCAATTTGATGAACAACATTTGTTGAGCATATTTTCTGAGCATTTATCTATAATTTTAATAAAACATTTTTAGTAATAAAGTTAAATAAGGTTTTTTTTTAAATGACAAATTTTTTTTTATTAAATATCTTACTTTGCTTGATTCATTAGTAATATTTGAAGTTTCAGGATTTTTTAATGCAATATCGATAATACTTAATATTTCATTCCTATTTAAAAACATTGAATCAATATTTACCAATACTAAATAATAAAAATTAAAATTTTTTATTTATCTTTCACACATTAATAAAAAGTTTTTGAAATTAAACTTACATGCATATGTTATCCAGCCCTTTCTTTAAATTTATTATGATGGAATTCTTTTCCCATTTGTTAATACTTTCATTTGGAATTTCTATTTTCTCAGCCATTAAATGTATAACATCAGTCTTAACTTTTCCTTCTCTTTTTTCATTTTGGAACAAAGCAATTTCTTTTGGACAATTCAAATAGATCTGACAAAATCCCATTTCTACTATGAATAAAAATTAAAATTAATAGTAATTATTAAATATTTTTCTGGATTAATTTAAAAATCTTATAAATTATTAAAAATTAATTTATATTATTAATAAAAATAGCATACTTTAACTTATATCATAATTTGAAAAATAACTTTTATTTGAATAAGTCATAATGTTTATTATTAATATAAATATTTCTTCAATATCATCACACCCATATCCTTATGACAGAATGAGCAGTACTCAAAGAAGAAAAGGGATGAAAGCATTCCCATAGCACTGGTAAGATGTACTACATACATCACTATCCCTATAAATTACATTAGCTTCTTCTACATTTCTCTCTTCTCATTCAAGCACATCTCTTATTCATGTTCTCAAACCCATATATCCATAGATATGCATTCACTTCTCTCTACTCTTTTCTCAATCTCCCTCTCCTACACTTATCATGCAAATAAATGCCATACATTTCATTTTCATCAATAATTCTACATGATTAAACTATCAAAAAGTTGACTTATACACTATATTGGCCATATTCTTTTTTACTCATCACAACTTTTATACTTTACCATACAAAGCATAATTATATCTAATCATTCTAGTCACATACTATTAAGTATCTCATTTTCACTACACTCAAATGCTTTTTATGCATTTCATATCCTATTTAGATTTCATTCCCATATATCAAATCTCTTATACTGTATAGTCATCCCAGTATTTTCTCTCAGATTCTCATTCCTTTCAAGTGCACCTACAACTTTGAATATAGCATTTTTTCTTCTAAAAACATCACCGTCAATGTGATTTTCTGAAAAACTTCCCATGATTCACAAATTCATTCATCTGCTCCAGACCTGTCTCATCCAGCAATTTATGCAACTTGTTTACTTTTCATTTCCTCTCAAACACAAGTCACTTTCATCTTTTTTATATTTATTCTAATCTTTTTTTGAATGCCTCATTCAACTATAAAAGAAGTCTATTCAGACTTAGTTCACTCCCAAAGAGAACAGTGTCAACAGCATACAACAGACAACACACTCTTTCATTACCCATTCCACATCCAACTCATTAATAGAAACACCCAAACATAAACATCCATGAACACATTAAACAGCTATGGGGAAATCATATATTCTTGCTTCATATTTTTTCTCAATCTTCATACATGCAACAAAATTAATCATATCTATGATTTCTTTCACAACTCTCCTAGATGTACTGATGGATAACATCATATTTAAAGAAAACGTTTGAGACAAACAGTTCTCCCTCAGATATACTTCCATCAGTTATATCCAATTGTCAACATATCTTTCTATACATCTCTCTCTACACAAGCCATTCTCAACCTGCGGCCTGCATATGGCCCGCCAAGGTATTATGTGCAGCCCGAAACGCACAGTCATGAATTTAATGAAAGCATGGAATTCTTCTCCCACATGCAAAAAAATAAAAATTCTGATATAAAAAATTTTTTTAAATCTGGAAAAATTAGAATTTTCCTAATTTGCGTGTCCTTCCTGATGTACTCATAAAATTTTACAGGTTATGGGCCTAATTTGCTAAGTCCTTTCTGATGCACTCATAAAATTTTACAGGTCATAGGTCAGTTTGTGAAAATACTGATATTCTATGGCATTCATGAATTGATAAGTCAAGAGTTTTTGTTGGTGATTTTTTAGAAGTCAGATTTTTTTAATATGACACCAACCAGTTGATGACTGCTGATATAGCATGTTGCGGCCCGCTTAATGTAGCAACCAAATGTATGCGTGCGGGGAAAAACAAGGTAGAGAACCACTGCTATACACCAATTCTGCTACTAAAAATTATTTGCCATAATAATTCATTTATTGTTACAGCATTCATTCAGTTCATACCACAATTTTTATCTTTTTTATTCTCACTTGTACCATCTCCAGAATGACAGGAGTATAGAAAGCAATCACAAACACTCTCTGCAAGCCCAGTTATATCTTCATACACATCATATTATTTTCACATATTTGTATTATGATATGCAGTATTTTGTTCTTTTTTTCATCAGCACACTTACACCATTTCACATTTGCTCACTATCTTCCCTCCCAGATGTATTTCTATTATGTCATTCCTCATATAATCAAATGTTTATTTTTTTTCTGAGACATTTCATTTACACACAGCATATGCACTATATATATATACTTATATAGATGCTCCTGTAGTTATGAACATGAAATTATGTTCATAAGTATTTCATTTTCATTTTTTCAAATTTCACAAACTCAATAATTTTAAACAATATGATAGCAGAATACTCTAGCAACCAATATGTAAAATTATTGTTAGTTAACATATTACAGCAGTATTTCAAAATTGCAGCGATTATACCAAAAAAACCCTTTCTTATATTCTGAACTTTTTACTCAAATCTATGAAATAATAAACTTCTAACTAGTCCAATTGTGAAATATATTACAAAATATAGTGTATAAAATTATTTCAGTACTTTGGAAACAAAATAACTATAATATCTATCTGAGTTATGAACAAAACTTATGTTCAAATTATGTTTGTAACTCGAGAAGTGTGTATACCTTTCAAGCTCTTGTTCATTCTCTTTCATATTCCACATCTAACTTCCATTTATAATTCAGTTTCCATGATTTTTGTCCATTATCTATTCCAGTTATTGTGCTTTGTTTAACACTCAGTATTGCTACTTTGAGTATCAAAAATCAAGTTCAAAATTCAGTATGCTAGTCATCAAACAATAGTGGTATAGTCTGATAGGGGCTACTTCCTTAAGAATCCTAGATGATTTAGGATTACAAACTCATTTTTTCTGAATTCTAATTTCTACAAGGAACTATATAAACCAACAGGTCAATTGAAGGAAATAAGATCAAGACCAGCAAATACTGAAGATATCCTAGCAATACTACCACAAAAAGTAGAGAAAGCAATTAAGATGAAGCGTGGAAAAGTCGCAAGAAGTCGTCGTTGTCATCAAACTCTTAAAGGAAGGAGGAGTACCAATATACTGTACAAGCAAGTTGCCAGGATGTTCTCTGACTGCATGTGAAAAGGAGAGATACTAGACAGCTGGAAAAATGCAGTAAGAAGGGAGATAAAGTGTATCTGAAAAGCTACAGGCTTATAAGTCTACTGTCAACAATATACAAAGTATTCACAAATATCCTCTCAAGACTTGAACAAGTTCTGGATTCAAACCAACTAAGAGAACATGATGAATTTTGGAAAGGCTATTCAATGATGGATCATATACACACACCATCAACCAATTGAAAACTCACAAATATCCTCTCAAGAAGACTTGAACAAGTTCTGGATTCAAACCAACTAAGAGAACATGCTGAATTTTGGAAAGGCTATTCAATGATGGATCATATACACACACCATCAACCAATTGAAAAAAATGCAAAGAACATCCCACTGTGAATGGCATTCATAAACTATGAAAAAGCATTTGACTCAATATTTACAAGGGCAATATTAATAAGTATTAAGAAATCAAAAAATAGACAAGCAATACATAGAACTACTGAATACCATCTATGAGGAAGCAATAACTATAATACAATTATACAAAGATAGTAGGAAGATAAAAATCCAACAAGGAGTTTATCAAGAAGACTGCGTCTCATTAAAACTATTTAAAGCCTGCTTAGAAGAAATATTCTAATGAATAAATGGATGGAAGTAAAGGAATAAACATCAATGGAGAATATTTCAATCATATAATTTGCAGATAACACAGTGCTGTTTGGCCAAACACCAAATGAACTACAGGAAATGCTAAATGAACTCAAGATAGAAAGCAAGAAAATATTATTATTAAATGAGAAGACAATGGTAATGTTCAATATAAAAGTAAACCTACAGTTAGTGGCAATATAAGATTGGGCAATTGAAAGAATGGAAGAATACCAGTACTAAGAATAAGTAATCACAACACAAGGAAAAGAGATGAAAGAAATTCAACATAGAATGCAATTGAGATGGCATGCATGAGATTGATACAGCAACTTCTTAAGGGACAAGAGGATACTAATATGCTTCAAAAGGAAACTCTTCAATATGTGCATATTACAATAATGACATATGGCTAAGAAATATGGATCCTTACAAAGAAAATGAAACAGAAACTAGCAACAGCTCAAAGGAGCATGGAAAGATACTGTTAAGATTCATCAAGAAAGACTGCAAGACCAACACATGGATAAGAGAGCAAATCAAAGCAGAAGACATAATGATAGCAGTTAGAACATAAGTGGTGTTGGGCAGATCACATAGCAATATACACCGATACCAATGGACAAAGAGAATTACTGAATGCCAACACAATAAGAGAAAAGACATCCTAGCAGGTAATATAAACAATGGAAAGATGACTTAAGAAAATCGATTGGTTCCCAATGAATGCAGATTGCATACGATAAATATATATAGAAACAAAAGGAGGCATATATAGGGTGAAGAAAAACTTCGTCTTAAAATTTTGTGTACTGATAGGGGACCTTGAAACAAGTCAAAAATGCCTAATGAAAATATGGTCTAAATGACACCATTTTCAAGTTATAACACTTTAAAGCTAGCCAATCACCATCTAGTACACAAAGCATCATGATATGTTGAGTTGCCAAGACATGTTGCATTGCTTCTCTCTCCTACTGACTACCGAGTTAGAAAGAAGGTGAGTGACGCAATGAGATGGACTTACAGCCGTATTCATCATCTCGAGTTATTGGTAGAGTTAGGGTTATATGAAGAGTTATAGCTAAATCTTACAGCCGTATTCATCATCTCGAGTTATGGTAGAGTTAGGGTTATATGAAGAGTTATAGCTAAATTCGTATTCACCAACTTCGTTGAGTCAAATGGAACTACCCTAGCTGGTAGCTGGGTTGTTTGAGAAGCTCAGGGTTAACGCATGCACATTTGATTAAAAATGGAGACCATGTGCTGGAGTCCTGTAGTGAGAACGAAATGATGAAAGAATTAGAATATTTGGATTTCCTAGACGAAATTGAACGATGTGAAAGACATATTATGATTCGAAGGAAAAACTTTTTCAAGGAATTAGACAACGATGATTTTATATGTAGATATCACTTACGAAAAAGTATTGTTCATATGTTATTAGCATGACATTTGTAGCTTTTTAAAAGTTTTTATAACAGTCCCATAACTGTTTACTATTTCTACAAGACGTAACTGGAATGCTATTATATTCGTTTTTTACAATGAAAAACAATTACAAATTACATAAGAAATAGATGCCACTTTAATATACAGATATGCAGGTACTGTATTTATATCAGAGTATTATATTTGAATAAACGCTTACAAATAATTTTCCAAACTTCTTGTTTTTCTTTTATCGACACTGCATTAATTTCTTTGTTTTCTACTAATCTTAATCTTTTTTCTACTAATTCTAAGAATAATTCTTTTTCAAAATTGGTGAATGTTTTCGTATATTTATAACTTGCTCCATTTTCCTAATAACTGTCATGTGACCATCTCCAACCAATTGTAACATCCAATAGAAACGAAATCGTCATTAACTCTTGACATCAGCAGCACAAATGGCAAATAACCCTTGACTTCACTAACTACACAATTGAAAATGTTGGTGAATACAAATATCAAATAACTCGCCAAACAACCCTGAGTTAATTTTTACTTCGGGTTTGACAACTCTACAATAACTCGAGATGGTGAATACAGCCGTTAGAAAGTCCATCTCAAAATTTTTCTTCATCCTGTATATCCATCAATAAATGAAATAGATATATCATACCAGTAACATGATACTTAAAATAAACAAAAAATATACAAAACAAATCAACCAAGTATATAAATATCAGGTAATCTTTTAAATGCTGTGAACTAATATGTTTGCACTTGTAACTTACAAATATAATATTCATATAAGTACATATAAGATTTTCAACATTTCTCTATATGTAGATATTTGAGTCAGCAAAACCATATATTTAAAAAAAACTTACTTTATGACAATCAAAAAATTGCACAGAAATAAAATCTGTACAATAATGAAATCAAATGAATCAAGGCATGGTTATGCTTTAAAATTTATTACTTATTAGTTTTTGAATTATTGTAATAAAACCATAATTAATACATTTCACACTAATGATACTAAAATTTTCTTTTTTTTAATACTAATTTTCAGAAAATTTTTTTCTGCAATTTATTAAAATCAAAAATTTTTTACAGATTATAAATAAAATTTATTATGAAAATATTTAATGACACTTTTCTTAATTTTTAAATAAAAAATATATCCACAATAATATATTTAAAAAATAGGTTTAACTGAAAATTGATTGCAGTACCAGTGCCCCAATGCAGCTTTCTTGTAAGATCTATTCGGTGCTTTACAATATTGAGAAAATGATAATTTCGATGCCCTCCTTCCAAAGTTGCCCCATGTGGTGCATTGTCTGCTTATTGGGTTAAGCCAGCCCTGATTGATTAGCACATGACAGATGGAAAACTTAAAAATAGTTGACAAGCAACAAATTAAATTGAAGTTAACTATCAAATTATTATGCAGATTGCACAAAATAAGTACATCTGAATATAAAATGAGTCATATACAGTATATCCAGCAGTGCATGAAATACAAATGCTGATGATGATCAAACTACTACATTTATTATATATATATTCTTATTTTAATATTTATGATATATTTTAACATTTAAAGATAAAATAGCTTTTTAACACTTCCTGTTTTTATCAATATTTTTTAATATTCAGACAGCTTACGTAACAGGAAAAATTTTTTACTAATTAAAATGTTTTTGGCCTAACTTTGAATACACAAATTCTTATATAGGTATAAGAATTTGTGTATTGACAAGGGCCTCAAAGTTAGGCCAAAAACGTTTTAATTAGTAAAAATTTTTCTCTCTTAAATGAGCTGTCTGAATATTAAAGAATAAAGATAAAATATTGACAATTTTTCTGAAATTCAGAATCAGACAAAAATATTATATTAAAATTAATGGGAACTGTATTTTCATTTTACAAATAGTTTTAAGAAATGTATTAAAACTTCATAAAATTAGTTTTATCCACAACTTTTACAAGAAATTAATCCTTCATGTATAAAATGCAATTTGATTATATTATTACTTTATGCTTCTATTTTAATACTCACAAAGTTCTTTTAACACAAAAGTTTAAAATATTTAAATTTTATACTTACATTTTTTGGCTAATTGATACCACTCATATCTCATACTTTGATAATAAAAATTATCCTCTATCAAGAAAACATTATGATTGTATTTCATTATGTTTTTAGTTTGAATTAATTTTTCTAAAAGCTTTTTTACATGATCAGAAAGAAAAGAATAAGGTAATTTCAAACCACAAACATGATGAATAAAACATTCAATGGCACAAAATATATCTTTTCTGCATTTTTTCCAAGAACCAGATATTCTGATCTAAAAACAAAAATAATATATAGCATATATAATTATTACTTTTATATACTTTACTTTTATATAAATTTATAAAATACAAAGTTATTGTATGAATAAATAACGATAATAAATAAAATTTATGTGAATAACGATAATAATTATTGTATGAAAAACAATGATGGAACATAGTTTACAAGTTATGATAAACTTCAAAATACATTTTATTTGATTTTTATAGATTTTTTCTTCTGATAATCAAAATCTATTTTATACAACATTCGTGATAAATATTTATACATATTTATATAGCAAATAAAATGGAATTGCACTCTCAATATATATATTCAAACTTCTTAAAGGCAAACACTTTGTATTAATAGAATTCAGTTTTAATTTTTTTTCTATTTTATATCCAATCACTATTCTCAGTATAAAGAATTACTTCATCAATATTCAAAGCAATGACTTGACATAAAGATATTACCTCACTTTTTAAATGCAAAGCAGAGATATCGAAGATATTTCATATAAAAAATTAATAAAATATGAAATACAATATAGACAATTTAGTAAAATTTATACCATTTCTGTCTGTATAGAAAGTGGTACTAATTCATCGTAGTTAATTAAATGTAAGTTTATATTAGGAACATAATTCATTAAGTCACTTTTTGCTTCATTCTCATTCTCCTGGAGATGATGAAAGATGCTTTTAGCTAAGAATGTTTTTCCACTTCCAGGTAGTCCGCAAAGGAGACTTAAAGCGTTACAATTCATAATTTAATTTCGCCATTTTATGATCAACTTCTTTATTCAACTTTGAAATTTTTCTTCTTTGAAAATAATTCGATAGAAATATGGCAATCGCTAAATAAATACTTATTTTTATCTGAAAAATAAGTAAATTTTATTTAAATTCAACCACAGTGAGCTTTCATTCGATAATTATCATCATCTCACCCAAGGAAACCTTCTTCTTCTTCTTCTTCACTTAATAATATAGAGGCTATAGCTCGAGCTTTTTCCTCCGATGACGAAAATCTAGTAGAGCAGGTTAAGTGAAACGATTGGTGGTCCGAACAAGGAAACCTAGAATCACAGATTAAATATATAAGTAGTGTTGGAGCGACTTCACATTCGCAGTGATTGTGATCGCAGCTACTGACGTCATATTCACTGCAAAAAAAGTAGCAGTGAAAAAGAACAGTGATTCGGCATTTCGAGCTCTCTGGTGGAGGAAATACGCAGCAGAAATTAATATTTATATGTCGACGATAGCAACAATAATATATAGCATATTGAATAATTTTTCAATTATAAAAATATAAAAAATAAGTACTAAGGTCGTATACCGAGGTAGGACTGTACTATGTACTTTTTTCTGTTATAATATTTCGTTTTATTTCTTAAAAAAATGTAATTTAGCGCCATCTAAAATTTACTATAATAAAATTCTATCAAAAATAGAATGTATAATAGAATGTAATAATAAAATTCTATCATTCGTGACAGTTAGCTTTTTTGCATAATTATGGATACATTATTTTCAGTACCTGTAAAAACTCATTATTATTAATGAAGCACCTTTTGATTTGCTGTGGAATAAAAATTAGTAATTATTTGTATAATACATAAAATGAATCTAAGTTCATTACCCAATCATAAAAATCTTTCGCGAAAGTGTTCGTTATCCAATCACCCACTGTATCTGTTGCTATTTGGATTTTCTCATATATTACTTAATTATCGATTAAAATAAAGTATTAAATGAACATATAAGAAACAATATTGCTTATTTTAACAGAATTAATCAATATTTTTGTATTATCAACAATATTTTTCAGTTTTACAAATTTTAGAGCTCATCATATGAAAATTTCAATTTTTATTTAAAATTCCAAAAATAAAATTATCTCGTCCCAAAACTGAAATAAAGATTAACCCACTGATGTCCAACATTGTCTATGCCATTCTGAATTGATGGTTTTTTAAAAATCTCTCTAAAATTTGTGACAGGTTATATTGATTTGAAATTTTTAGGGATCAGTGAAAAAATAATTTTTTATTTTGCTGAAAAGAAATTTTTTTGAATAAAAATTGAATTTTATGAAATTTTGAAATATTTTACAATATTTTTTGCCTGTCAGATTTAGATGATTTGTTGAATTCTAAATCTTTGATGATAAAAAATAAATAAATAAATAAACCCTTTAACAAATATACAGTTCAGATATTATCTAGAAAATATCATTTTCTTATATACAACAAAAATTGAAGGAGGAATATAATTCTGGTTCACTTTGGTCTTTGGAAAAATAAACACAACTTCAAAATTTGTTCCTAGATGGAAGCACTTGTATTTAGTGTATAAATAAGGTTGCCATGCTGAATACTAAAGAGCTGAGCATGTATTTGATATGAAAATAATTTTACATTGATTTGAATTCTGTTTCATGTGTTTGAAACAAGCATGGTCCATTTACTGAAAATGCTTGCCCATGTTTAAAATGGTCTTGGTTGTTAGTGTGTTAATAAAATATAATAGAATAAAATGCAGAATTGATAAGATGGATAAAAAATATTTTAAATTTTACTAATACAATCCATTCAAATTATCTGTCATAAAAACATAATTAAAAAATATTTAGAAACTATCATTGGGGAGTCATATTTTCAACCAGTAAATGCAAAAAAAATTTCAATATTCAAAGTTCAACATACTATAGATTCTAAATATGTGAAGAACTAGCACTTTAATGGATTCTCACTAGCTGCATTGAATAAATCAGGATTGTCTTTTTTAAAATCTTTATCAGTTTTTGTTCCATTTCCATGATGTATATACATGGCAATGGACTTCAGCCTGATAAATCAAGAACGATGTGGTTTAAAAGTGAATTTGGATATATATTTTAATCAAGAATGATATTTTTTAGATCACATTTTTGACAGAATTATATCAATTTTGTATGGCATCTATAAAATTTGTCACAATTGAGAGAAATCTTATACCACAAACTATTTGAACTACTGCATTCCTTAATTAGCAAATAATTAGTATAAAATACAGCATTTTTTTAGTAAATATTTAAAACAACTTTAAGAAGAATGTTTTCGGTAGTCTGTACATCATCAGCTACACACAAAAATACAAGAAAATATCTTTAAAATAAGAACAAAGCTAGTTAGAAAAATTCTAGAACATTTTAAATATATTACTTGTGCTACATTTAAACTTGAATCACATTCTGAAAGTAAGTTTATATTAATCATGAAACAATGTTCATAACAGCATATTATTCAAATAATTCTAATTTCAATAGTAAAATTTCCTAATAAACTTGTATGTTAGCAATTTAGAACAGTATTATTTATACATTTTCTAGAATGATGTTAAATACTAAGTCATTTGCTATTGAATGAGTTTTCTTCTCTATTTTGCAAATGCCTTAATTTACTGTAAAATCATTGTATTAATAGAAAATTCAATTGTTTATATTTTAAAATGATTATTCATTGCATTTTGTTCTGTTGTGTAACTTCAGATAATCTTAAGATATTTATAAAATTTCAAGAAGAATTGTATCAATTTGAATCATAATAATTTAGTCATATTTTGGATCAGTTATAGTAAATAGTGTTATTTTGTAATTTCTTTCATAAATAATCTTTTGTAAAATAATTATCTAATCATTGAACATTTTACACAGTAGTTTGATTACCTTATATAATATATGGCATTATAGTTTGTGATGAAATAGGCAGTTTTTTTTTCTTTTAACAATATAGCATCATTACCATGAGAACAATAGTTTGATAACTATAATACAGCAATATCTTGCATAATCCAGTTTCAAACAGTCTTGATTGTAATTGTTAATAAAAAATTTTTAATTTACTTTAATTTTTTAGAATAATTATGAAATGTAAGTGTACAGATAGGCCTCAATTAGTGCGAATAATGGGTCCCATGAATTTCTCGCACTATTTGAAGTATTGTAACTATATGTAAAATATGGTAATTGGTTCTTGCTTTGTGAGATTCCGGCCATTAGCCAACCTCGTGATGAATAACCACAATACTAACTGTTTAAGAAATATTTATTTTTATATTTTACATCATTGTTCATCATCTAAATTAATAACTTACCAGGAATTGCATCTCATACCATCATCAAACCAACTGCCAAATCGAAACAAAAGAGCAAATCGAAAGCGGAAGTTGAGCACCGCTTTTATGTCGCTCAATCACATCCATTTTTTACTCTAGCATAATCGCTAACCTCTTCTTTTTTCGTTTCCTGTTTTATCATCAAAAGTGTTCTTTTTTATCCTTTTTTTCGTTTCCTGTTTTATCATCAAAAGTGTTCTTCCTTTTATCTGTTCTAGCGTAATCACTAACCTCTTCTTTTTTGTTTCCTGTTTTATCATCAAAAGTGTTCTTCCTTTTATCATTGTTACTTTTTAAAAGAGAAAATTCTGTACTATACTGTATGTATACGATACGTTTCCTGTTTTATCGTCAGAAGTGTTCTTCCTTTTATCCATTTCGAAAACTTTTTAAAAGAGAAAATTCTGTACTATACTGTATGTATACAATAGCAGCCAAGTAATCGTAATGATAAATAGATGACAGCAGAAAAGCCTATCTTTTTTTTGGTGTTTCACCCCCTTCAAAGCCAAATGACTGTTCTTGGACTGCTCCTCTTTCGGTTTTACTAACCGAAAATTAACATTAATTTATTAGTTGACATCATAAAAGGGGATGGACATTTGTTAGTAAGACTGGTCTATGCTTACATCGTAAAAGGAGGCGGAGCTTTGTTAGTAAGACTGGTCTATGCTTACAACTTGCTTTAATCGAATATTTGCTCGGACTAAGTGAAAAACGGTATCATTTTAAATTAATCGAATATTTGCTCGCACTAACTGAAAAATGGTATCAATTTTAAAAGAGGCGAAGCTTTGTTAGTAAGACTGGTCTATGCTTACAACTCGCATTTGACATCATTAAAGGGGACGGACCTTTGTTAGTAAGACTGGTCTATGCTTACAACTCACATTAATGAAAATTTGCTCGCACTAACTGAAAAACGGTATCATTTTTATAAGTCGCCGAGCTTTGTTAGTAAGACTGGTCTATGCTTACAACTCGCATTAATCGACAGCTTTGTTAGTAAGACTGGTCTATGCTTACAACTCGCATTAATCGAATAAATGGACCTTTGTTAGTAAAACTGGTCTATGCTTACAACTCGCATTAATCGAATATTTGCTCGCACTAAGTGAAAAACGGTATCATTTTTATAAGTCGCACTAATCGAATATCGTAACTGAAAAACGGTATCAATTTTATAAGTTGAGATCGGAAGAGCGTCGTGTAGGGTCTATGCTTACAACTCGCATTAATCGAATATTTGCTCGCACTAACTAGTCTATGCTTACAACTCACATTAATCGAATATTTGCTCGCACTAACTGAATCTATGCTTACAACTCGCATTAATCGAATATTTGCTCGCACTAACTGAAAAAAAAGGTATCATTTTTATGTGTCGCATTATTCGAACTCGCACTAATCGAGACCTACCTGTATTTGCTACTTACTACCCATATATGATTCGAATAGCCACTATTTGGAGAGCTGAGACAAGCAGGCGGCTGCTCCAGTTTTGCTAAATTTATCTTAACAATATTATAGTTCCTGCCTCTCAAGTGCAATGTTGTCAGTTGTTTACCGCAAATGCTTAATTGAATCATTGAATGGGAATGAATACTGGGCATATCGGTGTTTGCAACTCATCAGCCTGCCAGCTGAAGTGGAAATATGCCTTTACGCAGAGCGCCACTCTGCATTTGGAATGGCGCCAAGCAGCTGACTTGGAAAAAGCGAATACGTTCACTTGCTAGGCGAGCCCTCTTTATCTATTCGTTTTTTGGGCTCAGATCCACTTTCTGTCCCTTCTGTCCATTATAAATCTTTATAAAAGATTTTAATGTTTAATGTATAAAGAAATAATTATTAATGCAAGAATTTATAATTTAAAAAACATATAAGCAAATCAAAAATTTCTTGGAACCAATTATAATTTTTCCCATAGGTTTACGTACCTCAAATAGTTGGTTTCAATTAGTCCGGTAAGAAAGAGGAACCAATTAACCGGACTATGCGAGGTATTGCTGTATATAATATGGTTATATTAAAATTAAAGTATTGAATACTAAAATAAAATCAATGAAAATGATCAATAAAAGTAAATTATTATTTAAATATTAAATAAAATAAATATTTGAAAAAATAAGTTAGTTACCAGATTAAAAAAAAAAAATTATTTTTGTTACTTTATAAACATTTAAAGTAACAGAATTCCTACTATAGTGAATCGGGCCATCCAATTCATTTTCAGATTTGCGACTTTTCCCCATTACCTTGATTTCGTTGTACGAATCTGGCCGTAACCTCAATCTTTAATTTGTGTGCTTTCACTCAATAAGTTAAACGCTGGAAAAATTCCATATTTAAAGAACTCTTTTATTATGCACTTCCAGTTTAAATAAGTGTTAAATAAAAAGAAACAGTGCCTTCCCAACTTAAGTAACATACAAGTTTAGCAATACGACGACGAAGCACAACACTTAAGGACAATCACTAACACGAACTGCATCTAGCATGGTTACAGGAAAGACCTCTCTCGGTCATCGACTTAGAACAATTTATATGATAAAAAAATTTACATAAAAGTAGCCAATACTCATTAATACTACAAATTCTAAACAGTTAAAATTCTTTAACTTAATTATAAACTCTAATCGATAACAAGTTAATCCAAAATAATATTAATAACATAATTAGATACTATTCCATGTCCAAAACTTCGTAACAGTCCAACGCCTCCAATATGGTGGCTCCCAGCTTCACAAGGTAAAGTTCTTTTTACAGTCTTGTTTCTTTTTCCTTGAATCTTTATACTACTAACTTCCACTAAACATTATTGATTAATAGGAAGAATCTAAATGATATTTATCTTAGTTGTGATTGGTTGAAATGCTATGACATCATGTGATGATCTTTCTAGAGGAAAATTTCCCTATACAGACTATAATTTAGAAAATTGTGATGCTGAAATTCAGTAGTATGTAAACAAATCACAAGAAAATAAATTTATTTTAAATAAAATGAAAAAATTAGTATCAATTAATGAAAATGAATATGTTATCTTTAAAATTAAAAATGTAATTGAAAAATTAAATTTTTTTTCAATTACAATGAAGATTAAGGATTTTATATTGCTGGGCTAAATTTGACAAAATTTTAAATTTTTTTATACAGTTGTAGAATGTATAAAATATTATATATTATTTTATCATACTATATAATTTTAAATTATACAATATGATAAAAGGAAGACATTGTGAAAATTTCAGCTAGATACTTTAAAATATAAAATCATATTATTTATATAAATATGCAAATTTTTAAAAGACTCATGAATATTAATGCATTTCTCAGAGAAATTGAATTACATTATATTTTGGCTTAATAGTAAATCATGCATTAGCTTGCATTATAATTCTTATACATATAAAACAGTTTTCTTTTTTTAAGATAATAAAATACAATGAATTACAACAGAATAATAAAAAATAATTTAATCATTTTTCTCAAGATATTTGTGTAATTTATAAATCAGGAGAATAAAAGAAAATCAAAACTTGGTGATAAAAAATTGTTAGCATTTTAAGAAATAAATATGCTATTATAATATAAAACTGCATCTTTGCAGCAGGCTTTCATATTATAAGAAGTTTATTATTCTGTATAAAAGATATTGTGAAATGTTATTTTTCTGTAAAAATGCATGCTGAATGAGTCTTTGCTAAATTTATAGCCTGAAAAAGTAATTGTTGAAATATCTAAAAATATAGTATTTTTATTAAATTGCTTTATATTTGTAGCATAATGTAATATTCTTCTCAGAAAATTTGAGAATTTATTTTGTATAAATATTTATTTATTTATTTATTTGTGCTTGAATTAGAAAAAACTGGAAGCTGAACTGCAGCAGATTGAGGAAAAATTTGAAGCTAAGAAGAGAAAATTTTTAGAAGCTAGTGATACATTTCAGGAAGAATTAAGGAAGGTAATTTTGTTCTTATTTAGTATATTGAAGATCACTTCTTTTTCTTTTAAACTTATTTTGTTTATTGATTAATTTTGATAAAATTTATAAATTATATAATTACATAATTTATACCATTTTAATAATAATAATAATAATAATAATAATAATTTTTTACAGATAACTGTCTAGATGCCATCTATAGCATAACCATAGCTAACCAATTGCATAATAGGTTAATAAAGAATTTACTTCTGTATATCAGATTCTTATGACACTCTTATAAAATATTTTTTCTAGTAAAAAAATTCAATGAATAGGCAGTAATAATGTTTGCTGGTTGCATTTACTAGATTTATTTCATAATTTATTTCAGATTTACATAATGCTTATTTAGGAATTGTAAACATTTTAAAAATTTATAAAATATTTATTTATTAT
>AYEL01085035.1:0-17909 GCA_000484575.1 Olivierus martensii
ATAATAAAAGTCTAAATTTTTTGATCGATTTTTTGTTTATCATATATCGTTTATTTAATGATTAAAAAAATGATTATAATAAAAATTAAAATTTGATAAAAACGTCGATTAATAATTTAATACTATCTATAAATAACTAATTTTTATAAATAGAACTTTGTCATGCTGCCATCTGTTGATAGGTAATGGAATATTTATTTAAAATCATTAATAATAAAAAAATGATGGATCTATTCAACATTTCTCTTCGGGAATTATCCGTCTAAGCAATAAAAAGAATTCTAAAAAAAAAATAATAAAAAGTATTCCGTTAATGAGATTTGAATTTAAGATTGCATCCTTAATGACATAACAAAAATTATTAATTTCAATAAATAAAAAAATAAATTTTTGTAAAAATATATATTTTCGTGATTAACAAAAATTTTTCATGTTTTTTTTTCTGTCACATAATCTGTTCTTATTATTAAATCATTAAGTTCTGAGTTAAATAATAAATTCTTCGATTTTATATTAAATTTAGACAATTTTTCATAACAGATAACCTCAGATTACTTTTTCTTTTGTATACTCAAAAATTTATCACAACAATTTTTCTGTTTTTATAATTACGAAAGGATTTTTAATGAAAAGAAGAAAAGTTTAGAAAATTCTAATTATTTTGGAAATTTTTAAAAATGTTCAAATAATTTAAATAATTTTAAATGTCAGGCAAGTTTTACATTTTAGTAGCGGAACCGATTTTTTTTTCTTGCTTTTTTTTAGCTGTAAATTTTTTTAATTTTTTTTCTAAATTTAAAAAAAAATTATATTCGTTAAAAATACTAACTTCTAATTAAAAATTAATAATAACTTTTTGAGTTTATATTCCATTTATAATCAAATTCTATTTTCGCCATTATTATCATAATAATTAAAGGAAAATTTATTTTATAAATACTGTATTAAATAACTAAAACAATTTAGTCAATCAGTTAAAAATAACTAATTATGATTAATAAACGTAATTAAAAATAGTCAGTTTCTTAATTACAATTAAAAATTGTAAATTTCGTTTTTTTTATTTTTATTATTATTCATTTTAATCAACTAATTTTGTTATAGACGTTTTTCTTGAAATTGATCACAATTAACGATAATGTAATAAATCAATTTTTAATTTTTTAAAATGTATCTGAACAATAAACTAAAAAAAAAATTCAAGATAATTTTTTTTAATTAAACTAAGATCTTAAAAAAAGAGTTAAGATATTCTGCAAGATTTAATTATATTTATGAAATGCAGACTAAAATAATGAGATAATACCAGATATGACGTGTTTATAAAAAATTTTAAATCAAGCCAAATTTATTAAAAATAAATAAATAAAAAATAGGCTAAAAAATCTAATCAAGATTAATACAAAAATTTTCCGTAAGTTTCAGAAGATAGGAAATTACGTGGAAATTGTCATAAAATATCACATAATCTCAAAAAAAATTTATCCCAAACTTTTTTAAAAAGCTTATTAAGTCTGTACCGATGAGTTTATAGATAGAGACAAAAAATTGAATTTTAAGTAAGAGTTTTCGCGATAGATCTTTAACAAGACTGTTTAATTTTTTAATAATAAACTATTATCATTTTAATTTTGTTCAGAGTTTATTTCGCTGATAAAAACGGTAGTTTAGACACATTAGTTCAGATATTCTGCAAAGATAATTATCTGCGGCTTATTTATCTTTCTCTTAGCAATGATCGATAGAAACTCTTTTTTTCAGAGAGCGAAGCAACAAAATGACCTCATATCAACACAAGGTAGTGCGCAGTCGCACTGACTGACCGTCTAGGTTCAGCTGCATCCCCGTCTGCACCGTGTTGTGTGTGCGAAAGAGCAAATCGTATAGCCAAGTTACGATATGAAACACATTCGTAACAGGTTACCTGTTAGATAAGATTGTCAGGGAAGTTCGAGGGTCTAAACATGTCCCTCCTAGACAGCATTCTGGATGTTTGTTGGTTGCTGTTATACTTGAATGCAGCCATGGCGACTGATGCTAGTCTGAGAGAAGGTGAGTAGCAAATGTCTCTCTACTTATCATCATCTTTAACTAGTTTACTTAATTCTTAAATCTTAGATAATGCATTTGTATATTCTGATTTATTCTTTTTCTCGTTTGTTTAAAACGGAAAATCTCAGTCGCATTAATTTCGTGACGAATCAGTTGTGTAGCTTTTTAAAAATAAAAAAATAATGATTTATAAAACGTGGTATGTGTTAATTGAAATTGAGAAAATTTAATTTTAATCCTAGATAATTTAGAAGTTTAATTTAAAAAGTTTGTTTTAGTCTTCTGCCTTGGAATTTAATTAATTCTTTTAAAACTTTCCTCAAAATAAAGTGGTATTTACGCTTTGAGTCTATGTTTTTTTTTTCTTTTTTTTAATTGATGTGATATATTTTGCTTAAAGAATTTATTCGCTGTTTTTCCTACTGTCTGAGGTCAGATAAAAGATTGAGTCACGCAAGGAAAAAATCCAATTTATCTTAGTACCAACAGAAGAAAAAAAATTACTATTAAGTGACCATTTAATAAATACATATTTATGCATATAACATCTACCAAATGATGAACAAAAAAATTAATTTTATTTTTGATTATTCGCTAATTAACGCAAAAAGTTAAATAAATCTCGTTAATATTTTTTACTGATTTAACAGGGGAAAAATTTTATTTTTGTTTGGAAAACAAATTAAAACCAATTAAAATTTATTTAAAATATAAATAAGTAAGTTGACAAATCTTATTTTAACATTGACGGTTGTCACCTTTTTTTTCTTATAATAATTTTAATAAATTTAATTATTAATAAATTTTTCTCTATTTTATGTTATAAATTTCACATTAAATTTATTTTAGAAAAATAATGTATTCTTGAGTTAAATTGTGTTAATATATGTTTCACACGTCACGTCAATGTTTATGAAATTTTGGTCAGAAATTAAAATTTAAATATTTAGATAACTAATTAATATAGATTTTAAAGTTATATCTTGCAGAAAAATTTTATTTTTCGTGCCGAAAAGTTTCATCTCATTTAAGATATAATTTTTTTAAATTATTTTATTTACTATTTTTTTATTATTTAAATCAGTTAATTTTATTGTTATTATTATTGTTATTAGCTTATTTAATAAAATGTGATTTTTAAGTCATTCAGAAGTAATAACTTTTAAAAGATACCAATAACTATTTAGGCGGTTAACTTAAAATAAAATTATATGGAAATAAAAATAAATTAATTTATAATTTGTTTATTTTTCTATGATTTTGTAATTTTTTTATATTAATAAAAGAAAGAAAAATGATTGGATGTCATAAATTTTTCTTCACATGAAAACAAAGCACTACATGAATATAAACAAGAGTTCAAGCTGGCGTGCTTTACTGCATTACTCTTAAGTCATGCAGCGAAGGAGAAACTTCAATCAATAGAATGACGTGTTTTTAACCAAACAGTAACTGAATTTAGTAATTTATGATTATAACATACTAAAAACCGCAATTACCAATGGTAATTAACTTAAATAAATCATTTAAAAGATCCAATCTAATTTTTACTCTTTAATTTTCTTTTTTCTTTGCTTGTAAAATCATATTTAAATGAACTTTGGTAAACTTTTTAAACAGAATTAATGGCACATTTTAAGTGTATTTTTATTTAATTAATTATATTTCTGAACAAAATTTATTTTTGATAAAATTCTAGCAGACTGTTTTAATAATTTTTCAGCATATTTTACAGTAAAATAATATTCAGAATTTTCTCCTGATTGAACGTAGATATGCAGAAATTATTTACATTAATATTTTAATAAACAACACTGCATAATTTTCGTGCTTTCACATCATTCTTGCAATAACTCAGCAGGTACTTTTAACCATTTTGTTTGGAGTTAACTGCATTAAATATGTTCTAGAAATTATTGTCATGCACGTGTATGATAAGTTGTTTTAATGGAAGAATACTTAAATCTGATTAAATTAAAAAGGGGGTGACTAAACTTAAACGAAACAAGTATATCTGTTCTGTTACTTAAATCGAGAACAAAATAAAAGTTTTCTTCCCGTCGAATTATCTTATTCGTGCCTGGAATAATTCATGATTAAATAACTTTCATATCTCTGGCCTGATACGTAAAGCGTGCTTCACCGCATAACACGCTACCATTGGAAAGTCAATAAAGTGTCGTTATCTAGAATTCATTCTCATTTTCGAAATATTTTTTTTCCTTCACAACATGAATATAAATTACCTCATCCTTAATAAAATAAAGTAGAATAGGTAGTTCTTATCGCTTAATAACGAAAAGTACATTTGCAGAAACTGTATTCTGCAAACATACAAGTACTGTTTAGTCTTCATCGGGATGCCAGCGATGTTTTCGCGTAGATACTGTTTAAATTTAACCTCTCTCACTCTCTCTCTCCCTTTACTTGTTACTTTTTAAATAAATGAAAAGCTTAGAATTATTTTTGAAGCCAGAATGAATGTATTTATTTAATTTTCTATTGATTCTGATATTAAAAATTTATCTCGACTTCTGTAACGCTGTCGTACAGGTATATTTTAAGTTCTACTTTGTAGTTAGCAAGTTTACTTTAATAAAAATTTTAATTATAAACAGTTTATTACTAGCTGTTCACATTAAAGGGAAGATTTTTTTTATATTGATACTTTGCATATTCTTTAATGTCAAAGGATTTATTCTGTCAAAAAACGCCTCATTCGTCGACATGTATTAGAAAAATTCTGATTTTAAATTCATTTTTCTTTTAATATAAACAAAATGAAGATTGATAACGATTTTACAAATGTTCACGTTTATAGGCATATTTGAAGCAAGTATTTTCTTTCTATAAGAAGAAGCAGATATGAAATGCAAAAATGAGTTGGGAAGAATACATGTTAGCTCTTTTTGAAATAGTTGTAACTATTAATTGGAATCTAAAAAATTATGCTCGTTTATAATCTTTTCTCCGATGGAAAGTGAGAATTATAAATTCTCATTAATAATTTTTTATGCTAATTAGTCTACTCTACCTTTCAAGCACATCCCTATACAGTACTTATAATTTAAAAATGATGGGCATTCAGTTGCTCTCTTAATATATTTTTAACAGTTAAAAAGGATTTTTATAAAATTAAACAAGATGATCCTTGATGATGTATTAGTTAACTCTATAATTTCAGCTATTTAAAAATGGTAGCCATTCAAACTTCTATTATTTCTCCATAATGACTTTCGAACCACTTCGTTGTTTAGTATAGATTTATCAATTCATTACTGTCCACTTTGAATTAATCTTAATTAACCTTATAGCTTCAACCATTTAAAAATGACGGATATTCAAACTTTCCAAATTTCCCCTATTGTCTATATTAGGGGAACCCATAGTATCTATAGATGATCCCCAATCTCATATGAGGCTTGACTATCAAATAGCAATCCTCCGATCCTTCACATTGATGACATACTTTAATCGTATATCTTTAATCGCTCCAAAATAGCGAACATATTCAGAATGATGGCGATTAATATTTCCACATTTGTCTGGTTAAAAGTTTATCAAATTAAATTATAAAGATTAAACAACAAAAATAATTTAATTATTTACAAAGACGAAAAATTTACTGTTATACATTAAAAATAATTATATATGTATACATTTTATATAATTTCTGTAATGGTATTCAGAATTCACTGTAAATAATTTATTTGTGATTTAATAATTAAAACATTTATTCCGTTTTTAATTAAAAAATTAACAAAATTTGCATTTCAATCATAAGTTTAATCGCAAACGTAATCTATAAAGCGTGTAAACTTTAATTATATGTAATTTCATATCTAATTTTTACTTTTTATTGCAAAAAAAAAACTTATCATTTCAGGTAATCAAAATAATTATACAAACTGTAAGCAATACATTCTGTTTGTTTATTTTTGAATTATTCAAATAAACACAAAAGATTAAAGCAAAGAAAATGAAATTATTTTCCCTTTTCCATATTATCATCTCTGATGAGCCATAAATATCTTATATTTGAATTGTTTAAAAAGAAAAAACAAACTATAGCAATACCTAAAACTCATTTACAGAACGTAAACAGTTTTAATAGATGTTTAATGAGACTGTTTATATTTTAAATAGTGCGGATTAACGTTTAGAAGAGAAAATGTTTGTTTACCTTCTTAATGAAAATTAGTTTTAAAAAGATAGAAACTCCGTAAATAAATTGATTCTAAAGGGCATTAAATACCTCATGTTTTTATTTTTCTAGTTTAATTATATAAAATTTTGTACATACTTTCGACGAAATGCCTGTGATCTCAACACAACAGCTCCCCGACTTACGAAATCCAACTTACGTTAATTCGATTTTATGAAAAGAGTTTTTATTATATGATATTTAAAACATCATCTTTATAATTTATTGTGTAATGCTATAATGCAATTTTATACAGTAATATAGCAACAAAACGATAATGTTTCTATTGATAGTTAACTGTCGATAATACATTCATCGCATGACGTAATAATTATCGTAATATTACGTAAATTCCGCACGCGAATCGTATCTCCTAGCTTGCAATTATAATATACATAACCGTATAGACTGATATTTTAAATTTGATTTACATTGGGAAGAACGTAAATCGGAAAGCTCCTGTGCAATTATTCTAAAAACAATATGCACAGGCTTAATAATCATTCCGTTATTTCTTTAGAAGTATATAAACTTGTAAACTGTCATATAACAGAACAGATGTTTTATTCATTCTTTTATTCTCTTATTACAGCTGAAAAGGACAGATGTAACAAGACTGTCGACATCTATCAAGCAGTGTCAACTCCACCTGTAAACGAGAAGAATAGAGGAAGACCTTTACATTGTACTTACCGAATACGAGTGCGACCAGCTCGAGAAGACTGGATTGTATTTGTTAGATTTACCAGATTAAGAATAGGTATTCCTGCTGAAGACAGGCGTAAGTGCATAGGAGGACATTTACAGATAGTAGACGGTTATAGAGATAGTAACGAAACAAACCGCAACTCACCTGGTTTTTACTGTGGAGAAATCGATTCTCCCAAGTTCTTCGTCTCGGAGACTCCCTACGTCAAGATCGTTTTTCATGCTAATAATTATGGACACGATACATACTTGCAATTTGACGCCAATGTCGAACAGCAGAGTGAAGTGCACGCAAGATATGGACAATACGCACAATTGTATCCTCACAGGAGAGGCTCTCCTATACCGGGCACATATTGCCAAAGAAAATATCACGATTGCTCACCGGGTCGATGTTTTGTTCAATCACCTGGTTTCCCGGGTATTTATCCACGTAATTTGCATTGTAAATATCATTTGAGAGTCAGCCAGAGCTTAGTAGGTCTTGATCTTACAACGTTCGATGTTGATGGACTTCGTTGCGATAATTTACTCATGTGCTTTCCACGACCTGTAACTAGAAATCAGGATGAGTGCCCATATGATTATGTACGTGTTTACGATGGTGCTTCTGAAGATAATTCTTTGATCGTTACTTTATGTGGTAGGGGCAGATTAAAATCGAATATTATCGCTTCGGGTCCGGAGATGCTTGTGGTCTTTGTTAGCTCTCCAGCTGGTCCTTTGCTTAATACGGGATTTCATTTCAAAGCTGACAGTATCTATGGAGCCACAGAATCACAACCCTTGCAACTAAAACATAAAAATTGTACGATAGAACGTCATTTAGGTGAAAACCAGCAACATGTATTCTCTAATTTACGCTCTTGGTATCCTGTGAATACAAGTTGCAGCTATAGATTCTTAGTGGCAGAAGACGAAATCATAAGAGTGGAATTTGTTTCGTTTCGTGTCGAAAGAGTTACTTTGTGTGAAGAATCATTGAAGTTATATGATTCCTATGATGCTGATCCTGCAAAGATAATTTCTAAAATTTGCGATATTAATCGTCCCAGAACAGATCCACCCAGATCTCTTTATGAAACAACTTCCCCTTCCATGTTTATTGAATTTTTTAGCAAAACAGGATCACTAGATGGTTCTTCTATAGGTTACGGATTCGAAGTTAAAGCTATAAATATTGGTTCTAGAGGCTCTTCGTCTACTCATTCAACATGCAGCAGGACCTATCTGTCAGAAAACGGACTGTCTGGTCAATTTGGAATCACTGCTCACGATATTAACATCACTACACACTCTCAACCTTTATGGTGCAATTATACGTTCCATGCTCATAGTTTACCACACGGTAGAGTAAACATAACAATAGCATCTGGATTTCAAACATTAACTGAAAACTGTGATCAATGCCAAGAAGAGTTAATAGTTATACAATTTATACAGGATAATAAAATTCCAATTTGTCTTTGCTCCTTGGGAAGAAAAAAGGTTTATAGTATCGCCTCTTTGGGCCCTATTTTGCACATGAACGTGAAAACAGAACCTGTTAGTGAAGGACGTAATTTTTCTCCCAAAGATCGACAGTTAGCAGAAGTCGATTATAACTTTTATAGCGAAACTCGATGTGGACCCGAAGATTTAGAATTAGATCTGCAAGGTGTTCTAGTTTTCCCACCTTTAGGAATGGATAAACGTTGTAGCTCAGGTTGTACTCGTCAACTTTGGTGTAACTGGAATATTCCGGTTTTTCATAGGATGGATGTTGCATTTCGATTGGACTATTACAATAGTCCTGGTAATTGCACCACCGATACGTTAACAATAGATCATTTGCAATACTGTCCCAAAAATGGCGTTAGAGATCGAGAATTTCTGGTGAGGAAAGAAGAAGTAACAGAAACCGGAATTTCAATACAAGTTCGTACTAAGGAAGCCATGATGACTAACTTTTCTCTTTGGTGGACCCAACTAAAAGTTCTTCCTCCTCCATCTGGTACAGAATCATTATTAAGTTTAGAAAAAGATTGTGAATTTTTATGTACTTTCTCCAGGACTTGCTTAACAAAAGAACTGGTTTGTAATGGTGTACCGAACTGCCCGAATTTTAATACTGATTATCAACTCACGATAAGGAGAGATGATGAAGAATTCAGCCTGTGTGAAACTCAAGATGATCGTTTTCAGTTCTATTGGTGGATAATTGGATTGGGCTTGGGCATCTGTGCCTGTGTCACACTTTGTCTCATATTTTCGTTATGTCGAAGGTGCCACGCGGGAAGAGAAAGGTTCTAAATCTATTTTTGGATCACTTTTATCCTTTTATCGGAATGAGATGAAGCTCTCTTTTATCTATTGGTGTTTTATGGCCTTCTGGATGATGGTTTGAAGGCTCTACCATTACCCAGCTATACTCCAAATCAACACTTTTCAAGACTGTGCTCATCATAGTGGACATCCTTTCTACAATGAGTCAAATTTCTATTTCATGTTGTTATATGTATAAAAATTTATTTCGAAATTTGCTTTTGTGAAATAAATCTTATAAAATTAATGTGATCGATGGCTCTTGTAATAAGCATCTCCTGTTGTACAGTTTACAGAAAAAATAAATACGTGTTATGTATTGTAATGTGGATTTTTTATAAGTTTGTCACAAAGTTGCAAATAAAAGTGAAAGATTTGTGCATTTTTTCAGGTATAATTTTTGTGTTTTTTTTTTCAATTTTTAATCTGTTTTACAGAAAATGGCCATACGTATTCATACTGTGCTCCTATCGTTCGTTTTATCAAAGATATTTCGAGAACCAAACATTGCAGATTATTCAAATTTTAACTGATCATTCTTTATTACCCATATCACATATCTATTAATTTTGAAAATGCTCAAACTAGTTACAAGATGGCGGCCGTTCGAAACAAAACTGGTGGCCAATTGAAACACTAAAACATTCACATCTCTGAAAACTTTGTGTTGATTGCAAATGACATTAGAATAATTTGAAAGAATTTTTAATATAGCTAGATAATCATCTACGTAATTATTTTATCCGACTAACTCTTTGCTAGATTGACTACAATCTAAAGAACAAAACATCTCAACGTTTTCGATTTTTTACAGAATAACTCCTTTTTTATCCCAGCTGTATAAATACTGATTCTACGTGATTTCTTTACAAAATGGTGGCAGTTTAAATTTTTCAAATTCTATAAATATATAAATTGAAATTATTTACTGTACTGTTGATTACTTCAGTTGTAAACAATCATTATTACAGCAGAAATTGCGCAATTCTGCTGCAAGTGAGCTTTGCAGCAGTAAGCTAATGCATTAAAATTCTTCTCCGAGAAGTTAAAAATAAAATTCTGAATATCAATTAGAAATATAAATGCTAATGCATTAAAATTCTTCTCCGAGAAGTTAAAAATAAAATTCTGAATATCCATTAGAAATATAAATCAAAGGATATCATGTTAATAATATCGACCGAAGTATGTCGCTGATAATAAATGTTATCGAATAGTTAAAGACATATAAGTGATTCTTAATGATTTGTTAATGGCTAATTAGCATTGTTAAAAGATAATTTGGTAAATGTATCATATAAAGAGAATACCGCAATAATGGCTAATTAATGGAGAGTTAATGATAAAAGGTGAAACTGTTAATAGTTTAATAAGTCTTATTCTAGATTTATAGTGTACAGTAATGGAATGTCATAAGTAATATTGACTGAATCAGCGATTATCGCTGATAGTGAATGATGTAAAATTTTATGAACGATCATGCCGATCATCAGTACCGGAATATTGTCATATATGGACTATGAACGCCATCTAGTGTAATAAAATATCATCAAAGTGACATTCAAAGTCAGATAGAGATAAAGTATCTTTCTTGATTTATTTTTTTAGTCGTTCGGATTCTGATTCTAAGCTTAGAATTTACTTTCAGAATAGTTTTGAAGATATTCTACAACTGAAAGTTCACTACAGCTTCGAAGTGTATTATATCCTAAAGGATAATATATATAGAAAAAAAAAATATATATATATATATATAAATTTCATTTAAAAAATAATAATAATAATAAAGTGAACGATGAAGCGAATTATAGCGTAATCGCTTGCGATTGCGATGCGATTATTAAACCTCGCGTCGCTTCTATGTCGTTTGCGACAATTTTGTTCTCGTTGATTGTTCAAATCATAAATAATATATATGTAATTAAATTGCAAATTAAAAATCGATATTAATGATAAATTTACTTTTTAAAGATTATAATTTGCCAAAATATAACAAATTTTGATCAATTTTTTTTTTAATTTTTAGAATGTGTCGAGTTACGCGCAAAACAAAAATATTTTATTATTTTTTTTTTGTTTTATAATTTTTCTAAGTGAACTAATCAATGGCACTAATGCTTTTGTGATGTGAGAAAACAATGTTTTCAGTAGCAACGTTTCTAAAACTGACTTTCTATAGCAAGAATAATAAATCGTTTCCTAGAAAACTGTATTAAATCGACATTTTCACACAAAGCAAAATTGCGAGGGCGGAAACCTGGAAAATCGCGGAATCGAACTTTTATACATGAATACACATCAATCTACATGTTATCCATCTTTTTCTGTATTTTCTCCTGCAACTTTTTTTGTGTTTCTTTTGTGCAAATGAATAATGCACTTTACCTCGATTGTGCTTTTATCTCTTTCTTTATTTTTTTAAATTAGTTTTTAAGATACTTCAATATATAATCTATTATATCTTGCAGAAATAAATTTACGTTTTTTCTTCATTTTTAGTAATATTTTAATATTTTCGAGGCGTTAGTTTTTTAATTTATTCTGTAAGAAAGTAAGATTTTTCTGTTCAAAATTATTTGTATCAAACTTTTACAATATGCATTCTTTTATTTGATTAATTTTTATAATTTTTATTTATTTTTATTGGATGATATTACTATATAATCCTCATTTATATTGTATAGATCAGCGAAGATTAAATAGATTTAAAATTTATGAAGTTTTAAGTTTCAGTCATAAAATATTTATATTATAAAAGCAATTTCAAAGCATTAAATGTTGGCTGTTAAAGCTTTTCTTTAAATAATTCAAAGTTTTAATACTTTGTGAAAACTTTCCATATAATATTGATCCTGTTTGCCAAATCGAACAAATCTGATCAATGACAGAAGTGGGGAAAATATCGAGTTCTTACTATTGACATTCTGGACAAGGGTCTTGGATAGATAAACATGGATCTCTGGGGACATCCCGAGTTGACTTGCACAAAAACTGGTATACAATGACATAGAACTGATAGCTACTTTAACGGCTTTGAATCATTCTGCAACAGTCACGCAATACTACTGGACTCATAGACGAGTTTCCAAAAGTCATTCAAAAAATAACGCTATTTATATATATCTTCTATCGAGATTAACAAAATTAATTCTGAGATTCGTGGAAAAAAAAGCACTCCCGTGTATGTCAACTTAGGAAAGTTAAAAAATTAAATTACTTTTAATTTCTTTTTGTGTAGCAAACGAAAAAGAGTAAATTATAAAAATAAATTAAAGGTAAAAAAACGTATTTGCAGAGAATAAATTTTTTTCTTTAAACTTTTAATTGCAGTGGAACGTAACTCTACTTAATGATTATGACAACGTTAATGTTTGTCCCCCCCTCTTTTTTTGGTAATGCAATGAAAGTGAATGAAGCTAACTGAAAAACAAAAGAAGGAAAGCAGAGATTTGGCTTATCTTTGTGATGTCTACGTCTTTCATATTTTTAATTCTTTCCATTCCTGAATAGATGAAAGGATCGTATGAATTAATTCTGTCGTTGACACGATATCTCGCCTAAATATTATTCTATCTGAATGAAATTCGCATTAGGGTCTACTAGAAAACCAAAGCTTTTTTGAAAATAATCGATATGTGGTCAATATTACAAATGCAGTCAGATAAAAGATGATCAAAGGTTATGAAGTAATATCTTCGTAAATATTATTCCATTTAAATGAATTTTACGTCCATTATTAGAATCCAATAAAGGATCAAACGCATTAAAAACAGTGGAATTGGTCATATGATAGATTCATCGATCTTATCTAAATTTTTTCCTTTTTTGCTTTGTCTTCATTAATATTTTATTTATTATTTTTAAACAAATGCTATACTGTTGACATGGATAGATTCATCGATCTTATCTAATTTTTTGTCCTTTTCTGCTTTGTCTTCATTAATATTTTATTTATTATTTTTAAACAAATGCTATACTGTTGACAAATTAGTCAAACTTACTTATTATATGTACTGTATTTTTTTTCTTTTATCATCTTATTTTCCAGTTGCAGAAAGCTATTAACAATAGTTCTAAAGACTTTTGCTTTCACAATATTATAAAAGCATTTCTATTTATAATCTTTAATAAATTCTCCATATTAATTATTAGTCTTCCATTATTATAACTGCTAGTTGTTACGGATTGTATTTTTAATTATTTTTTTCTTCAATAATTATTTTCTGTTAGCCGTTTATAATTTTGGAAATTTGTTAATAATAATTAATCAAATAATAATAGCCAGGCATAGTTGTTTTGAATTATATGTTAATTATTCGTCAAATTTAATATCAAATGTCTTTCTACGTTAATTGTGTTAATTGAGTATTAAATTACAATTAAGTTTATTTAATGGATTTGTTTTAATAGTGAAATTGAATATATATACATTAAATGACAACTGATAATGAAATTGAACATTTAGATCCATATACTTTTCTTAATGTAACTGATATATTTTGTAAGAGATTTATTATTATTAAGATATAATTACATAATAAAATTTTAAAATTTGTTTGTTTCGATAATTGTAATTAAATTTTTGCTTGCTTAAAAAACACGATGATATGAGAATTAACTTGCAATGATTTTTTAATCTTATAAATTTAATACAGTCAGTTTTACTTCTGAATTTCTTTTTTTAACAGATGTAGTTGAAGGTGAAGAAAGGTGAGAGAGATTTCGATCATATATTCAGTACTTTACAAAAAAATAAATCTAATAGAAAAAAAAAAGAATATTCAGATTAAAAAACGATACCAGGACACAACAAAATCCAATTTTTTCGTGCCAAAAAATTAAAAAGTAAAAAAGTTATAAGAAAATATCAAATTTCAAGTTTCAAGGTCATATTTTATTGGAGTGTAAAAGGAAGTTTAGTTTTTAAATTGAGGAGTGTTAAAGGTTAATCCCATGATTGGGATAGCTATAAATTGATGGATGGGATTCACCTCTATAAAAAAAAATCTGGAGATGGAGATTTTGAATTGAACCTAGATGCTCCAGATGATAACCACTTCATTACTACAGGGTCATCTAGTAGGCAATAGCAATGGCAACTTTTCTATTTACTTAACAAAATAGAATTTTTCATTGAATTTATTTATTTATTTATTTTGTTGGTATTAATGATGAAACATTCAATACCATACTATGACATTGGTTTTTCATAATGTTCATAATGAATTATTATGTTTATTGTTTTATTGCAAATGATACTTTATGAAATTGTTAAACAATGGCAAGTATTGACTTTTGGAGGTATTTTCTCTCTCTCTTTTTCAGTTTTTATTAGACTTTTCAATCAGAAATTAGTTAATATGAGGCCATTCAAAAGATCAATCATGGACTGCCAACATGTGATTGGGTCAACCAACAGATACCATAGATGAGTTAGATTAAATGTATGGAAACACTTCAGCTTTCCACTAGATGACCACAATTGAATCTTGTCCATTCTTTGAAAATTTTTTTCAAGGATTCTAGATGTAAGTCTGGCTTGTTGATCCCCATTTTCTACAGTCCGTATAATCTCTCCATATGTGTATGGTCTATAGTAGAGACTGAAATGAGATTGCTAATTAATAATTGGTAAATGATTGGATAATGGCATTAAAACCTATAAATATTTAAGAAATTGTTAGGCTACATTCAGATTTCTTTAAAGCATGTGGAGGTAAGGATCCAAAATTTAAATCCAATAACACCATCTGTGGGACCGAGGATGATAATGACAGGTGTTAGGCCTAAATGCGGTGATAGTCAGGATCTGATACCATTTGGTATCGACGGGTACAATGCCAACAAACAATCGAGCAGTATGAAGCGAATGCGGATAAGGACAGGTAATGATTATGCTGTTCGGCAAATCGACACAAAGACTACGTTCATTGAAGAACAACTTCCTTTATTTAGAGAGAGATCTCCATCACAATACTTGTGAATGATGATTTTACAATGAGAGGAGAAATACCTGAAATGTAAGGTTTTTAGTTCTCCTGGAAACACAGATTCGGTGGAGGTCGTCGAGATGGTGAATGTTCAGAAACTTCAGTCTTTAGTCTCTTTTTCACAGTCTTTAGTTCATAAACTAAAATTGAAGACACACACAGGAGAAGATCGGAACAGGGAAATCTTGTATCCGGAGAAAGATGGCTTGTTATCCTCACAAAGAAAAATAAGATCGGCGATTTAAAGTCGAAGAAGTTAAAGAAAATTGTCATAGCACCAGTGAACTACTAGGCTGGGACGGATGAAGTGATAGAGCACCAGTCGTTGAATCAGACAAAACCGGCCGTGAACGAAAAAACTGGAAACAGTGGAACAAACGAACTCCGTTCTCATCAGACAAACAAACTTAGGCCGTGGTGCATCGATCGAAAGTGCATTGACTCTTAAATATCTGTGACCCTTTTTGACCTTTATTCCCAGGCTGAGAACCAAGATGTTTATTTCTCGAACATTCGCTGAGCCAGGTGTCCGATTCGCAACTATTTGGCGAACATCTGATATAAACATTCTCAGCAATTTATTATTATTGTGGACGAAGTTAACGAGCTCATCGAAATACCATCTATAATGTTGTTGTATTTCATCGGAGTTGTTTGACAGAACTCCCGTTTTTTTCTTTCTTTTTGTTTGACCTATATTTGACCAACGGAGGAGGATAAATTACGTATATTTCGTGTTCAGATTCCCCACACATCAGATAAATGACAGCTTTACTAAAAACTGTCTGTAAGGATAGAAGTCAATACAATATTTTCACACTGGTAACTGACTTCTTTAATTTGGACTTTCTCTAAATCAGTGTTTGCCAAACTTTTTTACTTCACGGCACACGGAAGCAGGGGAATTTGTTTTGCGGCATATCAAATAAAAATCTGAAAAAGAATTATTTTATTAATATGAATCAAAATATTATTATTATTATAGGAAACAATAATAAAATAATATTGTTTTATCGAAAGTACATAAGTAGGAAATGTAAATAATAATTTTATTAATGAGAAGATGTGATTGATTTTGAGAAATAATTATATCAAGACGTGGCTCTAAATTAACTCCTCATTTACCATCAGTAATTGTTCCTGTTTTTTATTTAATTTCCATAAGAGCTGAGAAACCTAATTCACAAAGATACAACAATCCAAATGGCAACAAGGATTTAATGGCTGTAGTAGCTAATTGAGGATATTGATTCCAGAGCGAAATCTAATATGCTGACAATTCTAACACAGAATGTGAAGCTTTGTACACAGGGTTTTTCTAAAGTCTGTTAAATTTTCTTTTCCTGTTAATGTCAGGTTTATATCTCTATTTTGTGATTTTTATTATCATGTACATCCGTAGATGGACTGAATTTTATGACCAAGAAATGCACTAAATTAAATATTTTAAAATCTTTCGTGGCACACCTGGAATCTCTCGCGGCATAGTAGTGTGCCGCGGCACACAGTTTGGCAGACACTGCTCTAAGAAAATTATTTTTTTTAGATTGCTTTATAACAATTAATGCTAATTATTGAAATAATTTTGTTATTGTTTATGTAATTAGTTTCAACATATCTGAATGAAAAACAATTAGCATTTTTTGAGCTCAATATAAATTCTGTAATTATAAATTAATGAAAATATCAACTCCAATTAACAAGCATTTTTCAGGAATGGTTCATTCTCTTAACCAAAATTATTGTATCATTAATTTTGAATTGGAAAACTTTCTCAGTAAAAATTCCTAAAATTTATTATATGAGTTAAACTGAACAATTATCAGCTTGAACTGAGAGAATAGTTGATTGAATAGAATAATCAGTGATGATTGTTTGAATGACAGATCTCATATGTACCTTTAGTTTTGGGATAATTTTGAGTAAAAGAGGGATAAAAACTTGATTTTTCACATTACTCCCAGAGAAAAAAATCGTGTAGGGTTAAGTTTGATGAATGAGATAGCCAAGAAAATATTGATAAGAATCTTCTTTCATTCTATTCCATTCGTCAACATAATGGCTAGATGAAATTTATGAGCATACTTAGTACATAGATCAGAAAATTTAATGCTATAAATGATATTTTTGCAAAAAAATTAACTCAATGAATTTTTTATTTGTGTTTTATATAAATTCAACAGAAATAGACTTATGCATCTGTGTATTTCTGAAACCACGTAAGTCATAAATTTGCTATAGTCCAGTTCATTTTTGATGTCATTTTTATATGTAGAAAAGTATTGTCTGTTTTTATAATCAAATTATTTTGTAAATTTTTTTAAAATGTTAAATTTTTACGAGGGCGATTCAATAAGTAAGTTACAAATTGTGATTGAAAAAAAAAAAAGAATGGAGATAATGACATACAAACAACATTTATTTTTCAACATAATCTCCATACAAATTTAAGCACTTGTCCCACCGTTTCACAAGTCCCTGGAAACCTGTGGCGTAAAATTCTTTTGGTTGCTGTTGGAACCACGCGCGCACTGCTCTTTCAACCGCTTCATCGTCAGGAAAGCGTTCTCCCGAAAGATGATGTTTCAAAGGGCCAAACAAGTGGAAATCGCTCGGGGCGAGGTCCGGGCTGTAAGGTGGATGTTGGAGGA
>AYEL01085039.1:0-11966 GCA_000484575.1 Olivierus martensii
ATTCCCAATTTACATATCTCCATAAATCTTAACTTAATAATTTGAAAAATTTTATAAATATTTTTTTGAGATATAGAGCATAAACATTTATCATATTTGTAAGTTACAAGTTTGAACAAGTTGGTTTTCAACATTTAAAAGTTCATGTTACTTGATTTATGTTTTGTGTATTGCAGGGACAGCTCAACATACGATCAAGCAGAGTGTCCACTCGGACAAATAGCACTGGTGCATTTTGCACTTTGTTATTATAATTATTATTATTATTGTAGTAAGACAAAATTATTTTTTACACATAATTTAAACAGTGAACAGACTAGAAAGCTGCTCAGTCCCACTCATCATCAAAATTGATTATTTGAGGGGGTGTAACAAAAATTTTTGCTTGGGGCACTAACAGCTCTAGAGTTGGTACTGGTGTATTGTTTATCTTAAGTATCATATCATTGTTACAATATCATTTCATGCAGCACTGTCTTCCTTTCATTCAAAAAAACAATATGATGCCAAAATATGGTATAGGTGATATCACAGCAATTTTCTAACTCCTTTGGATTTTGCTTCAAAATTTCTCTTTAATTATTTTTCTAATTTCTGCAAAATTCATATTGCATTAAAACCTTCAATCCCAATTACTTGTTATATGTGGAAAAGACCTGTATCTGTTTTATAATTGTTATAATTTATAATAAAAAGTCTACTCATTTTGTATTCAGATATTAAAATACAGATCAAACATCATTAATCCAACTATCTAAAATCTAGAAGCATCAATTAATTGGCACTTTTCCATAAAATATTTTTATATAATAAAATAAAATCTCATTAATATTAAAAGTACTTGTTAACCATTCTGGTGAAATTACTGAAGGTTAATATTGATCTACTATCAAAATGTAAATTATTAATGATTACTGATACTATCAAATGTGAATTATTGTTTAATAATGTGATTCACTAGATAAATTTGAAAAGAGAAAATTTTTTTCCAGTGTAAGAAAGTTTATTATTATTATTTTTAATAATTTTTAGTGCTAAAAACATTTTTAATAGAAAGTATCATCCATTCAGATATTTTGATTGTGCTATATTTTAATTCTTTTAATATATAATTATTCTAATAGTATGTAAAATTAATTTACTAATGCTGAATATATTTTATACATAAGGCTATTAAAACAATTTAATGTACAGATGTATCCTGATTTATGAGGTCTCCATATATGAGATCTCAATTTTATGAGCAAATATAATTGATACAAAAAATTTGATTTATGAGCCTTTAACTCTGCTTTTATGAGAAATTTGTGAATAAACAATTCAAAGGCTGAGTAAGGATGTCTTGTTAATGTAGAAGAATATAAAGGATGCTATCATCATCTATCTTATGTCATTTGAAACCTTATTTTTTAAGGGTTGAGATTCAAATTCAATACCTAGTCCTTTATATTGGAAGCAGAGTACTTTCAAATGGCTAAATCCATAAGATAAATGTTTAGAAATTAGTTCAATAATTTTAAGTTAATGATATTAAAAAACTCAATAGTTTATCTAGTTAAATTAATTCTTAAAAAATGGAAGAAATCATACCAGGAGTACTGCAATGAGGTGGTGATGGAATATACACTTTCCTGCGACGAAGTCGTGGACGTAAAACTCGAATCAAGGCTTGTTTGGCAGCAAAACTGGCATTAATATCTTCACAGAGTAGTAATTTGACATACAGCTTTGCAGCCAAAGATACATTTTCTAAGTCACAGGCAGTAAATGCATGAAATACTTCAACTAGAGCATGTACCTAAAAATAATGTAGAATTTAATTTAAAACTAATAGTTATTATTGTTGATAACACAATTTTATAATTACATTAATATTTTCTGTTTGTCTCTGAAATCTCTTCTATCATATCATTTTCAGTTAACCTGTTGCATGCTACTGACATATGACATCAATGGCAGGGACAAACCAGTGAATTTTTGAACTGCAGTTTTACAGCTTCTATTCACATCAATGCAATTTTTGCAGTTTATGTTTCTTATTGAAAATACTAATCTATGATGATGGTTTCTATAATTCTTCAGCCAAAATTTATTTTACAAAGCTTTTATGAAAATTTCTTTTATTCAATATCTGTTGTATAATTAGATTTTCTGCTCATTCCTTCTCTATATTCTAGATTATTATATTCATATTGTTCGAATTATATGTTGATATAAAGTTAATTTTTGAAATTTTTTCAATTATTAAATTTTTTTGGGATACATTATAAAACGTTAAAATTAAAAAATATATTACAGGTAATATAAAAATATTTATTAATTCTTTTAAAATATTATTATTTATTATTCATTGATATTTTGTTATTTATATTAAAACACATATTATTATTTATTATTCATTGATATTTTACATCATTTTCACTATATTTTATATCAAAAAAACGAGAAAATACAAATTTAAACAACATCCGCAATAAAAATGGGCATGACACTTTTATTTTATTGCTGCTGTTCCCTTCCCATGCTTTTCTTAACAAGACTACTTTACCCATAGAGTATGGCATTGGTTTTACAGAATGATTTACTTTTGATTTTGGTTGGACCCCAGCAAAGTAAAGAATAATATAGCTGCTTATGTTTATAATCAGATGATCTTAATTTACATTAAGTTTTTTGATTTAAATTTGAAAATTTATAAAAAATTAAATTAAAAATTATTAAACTGAAAAAAAAAAGATATCAATAAATTTATATTGATCAATATTTAATAAATTTATGCTACTTTTGCCTAATTACATGGCATAACTTCATTAATGAAAATTTGCAAAATAATTTTTTTTAATTGATATATTTTCAAAATATAGTCTGATTTTCTTCATTCAGGCTTGTTTTATTCAGAGGATCTACTACTATCCAAAAAGTAAAATTGGAAAGTTAATTCTTCATATAAAAAAATCATGTTTTCTTTGATTTCATATAAGGAACAAAAAATTGTAAAAATAAAATAAAATTTGGAAAATTTGTTTATAAGATTAGAAAGAAGTGAAGGAGCATAATAAATTGGAAAATTTCAAAATATTCCAATGAAAATTAAGTGACATATAATGATTTTAACGTTTTCAATATTAATTAGGTTTAATTAATTTCAAGGCTCAGAGAAACAGCTGGAAATTTATTTCTGGCATGCAACAAGTTAATTTACAGGTATCTTCATAAAATTTTTAACTATATCTTTCACTATATTTAGAAATTAGTTCAATAATTTTAAGTTAATGATATTAAAAATTTTCAATTGTTTAACTAGTTAAATTAAGAACTTTTCATAAGATAAAAATTCTTAATCATAAAGGAAGCATATACAAAGTTCAAACAACTTATCAATGAAACATATAAGTTATATTACCTTAACTTCATTTCCCAAGTCACAAAAAATAGCATAATAAAGTAATTGTGGAATGACAATATCTTGTTTCATGATAATCATGATGCATACAACTCAACCATAAGATCAACTTTATTTCATTAGCTTTTACTTCATCAGTTATTACAAACACAGGGAAATCTTAACAACAAAATTATCAAAATCTAAGATATAAGGGCTCAGAATTAACTTATCTTTGGTTAATTTAACAGACAATGATATGAATTAAAGAATGAATCAATATATTATGCTATCATATTACACAATAAGAAAGAAATTGATAATGCAATAAATAGAAAAAACTTCAACCATTTCACAAAACATATTATTTAGATCTAAAAGTTAAACAACAAATAAAAGCTTATCAATATCACTTTCTTTCCAGTTCTACCTTAGAACTAATAAACCAAGCATTAGCAGATTTCTTGCATTTACGCTTGGAAAATACATAAACATTAACCGTGTTTTCCAAACTGTGGAGCATGAGCCTATTGCAAGGGGGTACACAAGAATTGACATCATCATTTTTGAGACAAATAAGCAAAAAATGAATTCAAATTGGTATCAAAAAAATGAATCAGCAAAATGGTTATAAATACAGTATATATATTCATGCATTCAGAAACTTTCTGCTGTAGCTATTTTAAAGATAAAACAACGACTTTGTTTAGTAATTGAAAAATAATTGAGAGTAGCGATATTACCAGATTTGAAAGTATTTGTGATGAAAAAGAAACCCATCCATTGCATTAAATATTATGTTGTATTAAACATATATTCTATTTTTCGTTTTTTTGTAAGATTTGTTTAATTATATTAAAAATTATTACACCAAAATAAATATATATTTTTAATGTATAAGAACTTTATTTATATAAAATATGGTAGGGCCTATATAGTTTTGTATTATTAAATTGTAAGTAGAAAGTATTTATAAAATTAGACAATTATGAAAATGAGAGTGCAGACACACAAAGTTTGGAAACCACTGCATTAACCTAATCAGTGCAATCAAAATAAATTAGGTATTATATACAGTGACAACATTAAAATTAAGACAATATTAATCTTCTGTATTTATGATTTTTTTATGATATATTAACCTTTTCCGCTCCACCGCCTTGGGAGCCAAGACACACCTCCCCGTATAGTGCTCCAACAACTTGACAACCAAGACAAAGTTTAAAACACAATAACTTCGTTATTTTTGGTTAAATTGAGATAAAATGGTTAAAATCTCAAATTCTATCATATTTTTCATATTTCTGTCATATTTTCTCAAAAATTTGATTTTATGTTGATGTTTTAATAAATTTTTAATTAACCCTTCAAAAATTTGATTTTATGTTAATATTTTAATAAATTTTTAATTAACCCTTTAATTCGAACCTAATCTGACAATTAATACATTCGTGATCTTTGGACCCCCAAAATTCAAGAACAGTTTGTCCGACTTCTCAATCATGTTCCACATTTCTTTCAGATTTTATCCTTACTTCATTTTACAGATATCTTAATCCAATAAATTATAATTTGGGAAAGTATGGCCCCTTGTAAATAATACGATTTTAGCGCTTTTTCACACACAAAATTTGATAAATTAGTTTTATTTAAAAATTTATAAATTTTAACTTATCAGAGAAACAAAGCAACCTATACCACGCTTGACATCGATGCTGAAGTCAGCTGATTGTTTGTTTACATCAATTACATTTTAAATATAACACAAAAATTTAAACAATAAAGTAATTTTTGTGTTGTAAATATAACCCAAAAATTTAAACAATACAATTATTTTTGTGTTATCTATATTTTGAATATAACACAAAAATTTAAACAATACAGTAATTTTTGTGTTATCTGCAGTCGAAACAACTAACTAGTAGACCAGGGTGCATAACCCCTGGTCTACTAGTTAGTTCATTGTCAAACAGCGTCCATCCAAGGTCAATTCCTTGAATTTAGGCTATGGGCTAGTTACATTATGTTGACTAAGGGGAGAGCCATGACAACCTGTCCCCTTTGTTTGAGAATGCTATTATTATTATATTTTAACTATTTTTTGAAAAATTAATGACTTAGAATAACTAAATACAGAGAAATAATTCACCATCCACCATTTTTAAAAGGCACAGACAAATCTTGAGTAAAAAAGTATAAAAAGCGATAATTTATCAAAAATTAGTGCTAAATCTGGCATAGATGGCAGGATGATAGCTACATATACAAATTATAGCAATATTTATTAAAATAAATAAATTTTCAACAAAGTTGACATTCTCATACATACTAATACTTCTTATAAAATAAAAAGTATTTTTCACACATTATTTTAAGAAAAAATAGGCAGAAAATAGCTAATAAACAATTATTTTAAACATTTGTGTAGTAGAATACCATATTTCAACCGCGAGAGGGATAATACGATTGTTTGTTTACACGGAGGTATCGGATTACGGCGCGAGGGATAATACGATTGTTTGTTTACATAAGGTATCAGATTACGCTCTGGAGTATCAAATTACAGTATAAATTGTCTTCATTAGTTGGAAAAGTTTTTAGAATTATGAAATATTTGGTATCGTTAGATGTGGAATATCATCAAGAATGTAAATATATCAACACTTTTTTTATCCAATGCCAAATCATGAATAATTTGAAAAATTATATATTGTTTACATATGCTAATTAGGCGGCCAATTCTTTTCGTATTTTTTTTCTTTTTTTCTTTTTTTCTTTTGGTCCTTAATCCAAAATTAAACGAATTTTTTTTTCTCTTATTCTTTTGATTTTTCATCCAAAACTAAAAAAGGGCATTTTTTTTCTCTTATTCTTTTGATTCTTCAAGATCGGAAGAGCGTCGTGTAGGGAAAGACTTTTGGTCCTTAATCTAAAATTAAAAAACGATATCAGGACACAGTAAATGGACAACAAAATCCAATTTTTTTCCAAAAAATTAAAAAGTAAAAAAGTTATAGCAAAATATCAAACATTAAATAATTAAAAAGTAAAAAAGTTATAGCAAAATATCAAATATCAGATATCAAATTACATATTTCATGGAGCATAACAGAATGTTTTTTTTTTTTAAAAAGGAACGGAAAATGTTAATTGCATTTATGATTTTGCAGAAAAATTCTGAAAATTTGAATTCAATAAAAACATTCATATAATGACAACCGATTTCATTTCTGATGATGATAAATTTTAATTAAATATATATATAAGAATTATTTTTAATGAGTATTTGATTATGAAAATAGTAATTCTATCCAAAAAAATGCAGGTTCAATGAAATTGAAATACACTTGCACTTCCTGATAAAAAAAACTACATATCTAATAAAAAATTAAAACACTTGAAAGCTTTGACAATTTTCAAAGTTCATTATTACATACGCAACATTTCTTCAATCAATTAGATTCTGATCATCATCAGGAGAACAAAATCTGATGACCAAAAGGATTTACAATTTATTTATGTGTAAATTTTATGATACAAACAGTAAAACAAACTTTAATTGCATATTATATTAAAATATTTTTTTGATTATTTGTCACCTAACATATTTATTAAGAGGAAGATTTTATGGCTCTTTATTGATATATACATTTGCATTAAAGTGCAGAAAAAAATCTTGTTGTTTCTTCACCAAAATGTATTATATTTATTTAGAATAGAATTGCTTTCTCATTACTGGTATATAATTGAATTAACTACAATACTTATTTGTATGCGAAAGTTTTGTAATAAAAATCTGTAATTATTATTTTCTTAGGGTTCTAAATGTATACATTACTGTGATGGTTTGGCTGTTTTTTCTGAAGCTTATTCAAAAATTATTTTCATTGCCAAATCTTGCTTGCCAATTAGAATTTTCCCATGATTTTTTCTTGAGAATTCTTAGGGAAAAGTTATAATTTTAAAATTCCAGATTTCTAAAAAAAGGCAGAAATATTTTCAAGTAATTTGAGATTTTTTTAAACTCAGTCTGTTCAGTAATAAGGTTTCAATAGCTGTGCTAATAGCACTAAATATTCCTTTTATAATTATTACCTTAGAGGCATTTTTCATCATAATATTAGTATTACATATCATTAGAACCTTCAGAGTTTATAGTTTCATAATATTGTCATCAAATTAACCTAACTGTGTAAGACTAAAAATTTTTTAAAAATCCTTGTTTTTTTTTTTTTTTTTAAATTATGTAAATCTTAGATTACAAAAAAATTGACAGAATTGAGATAAAAAATTCTCTCTTACATAGTGTTCTAAAAAATTTCATAATATTGATATTTTGGGGCATATTTGGCCCTGCAAACATTTTAAGTTGCTAAACTATTTGATAAATCACTTACTTTATTGCTATGGCTATTATTTATTTTATATCTTGTCTATATCTGTATATATATAAATAATATATATTTGAAATTAATCACAACATGATATTTAAATTTAAACAACACACACACACACACACAATACACACAATTCACACACACAATACAAAAACCAATTGGAAACTGTTATTAATTTTAACAGTTTCCAATTGAATACACACACACAATACAAAAACCAATTGGAAACTGTTATTAATTTTAACAGTTTCCAATTGGTTTTTGTATTAATAGGAAATCAATGAAATTTTCTTATGGAGAAAATAAGATTTTCTCCATAAGAAAATTTTCAATAAATTCATTTTCTTTGCAAAATGAAAGATTTCTAAAATAGCCCTTTTGGAATTGATGGCATATAAATATACCATGGAACTGGAATGATTTTCATCTATTTTTCAGATTCATGTTTTGAATCTTTATTTTTATTTAAAGGCTTTTTCATTTTCTACAACAATGACTGTTCATTAATGCTAATTTTCAAATATTTTTTTGAGATTTCACTGATTTTCTAAACTTTTTATTTACATGTATATGACTTATAAAACAGGTTTGTCTTCATAAAAGAATTATTTTATATTTTGATTTTTTTTATATAATTTCGCATGTTTCATGTCATGGATATCAGATACATATTAATGAATGTGTTACAAACTTGAATGAAATGATTCTCACATTACAAAATAGATATTGTAACTGGAATTGTTCTGCTGCTGATTTCAAATTCCTGTATTTATTTAACAAGCCTCATAAATATAAGAGTGGTTACTAGTTAAACATATATAAAACAAGCACTTTTTGCAGTGTAGAACAATTTATTAAAACTTAACAAATGTTTTCAGCATATAGCCCTCATCAGGTTAGAAACACAAATAGAACAGAATATCGTAATGGAAAATAAAAGTTTTACTAAAAATTTTAGTTTCGAATCTCAACCATGTTATTTGTATTTATTTTATTCTCTAAAGCTAAAACTTTGTATTTATTTTAATAGTTATATTAATTTTTTGTTTTAGTTATTCTGTAACCATAGTAACATGGCAACATTCTTTTTAGTTTAACTTTTATTTTCTGTTATGATATTCTGTTCTATTTATGTTTGTAACCTGACGAGAGCTATATGCCAAAAGCGTTTGTTAAGTTTTAATAAATTGTTCTACACTGCAAAAAGTACTTGTTTTATAGATATTTAACTAGTTTGATTAGTATAAGCAGTATAAGGTTTATTATGGATAAGTGGTTCTTAAATATTTTTAGCCATGTTTGAATTTTTAAGAAATTTTTAACAAAAGTTATTTTGAAAGGATTGAAATCATTTTGGCTGCTCTGTTGTACTGTATTGTTATTTAATTTGCTTTTGTTGAATAATATTTCAATTTTATATTGAGATAAATTAATTTTATTGAAATTTTGAGTATGATGAAGTATTTAAAATTAAAAAAAATGATAAAATCAAAGAAAATATGCTTTAATTTTATTAAAATAGGCATTATTATTTCTTAATCATTCATTTTTATTTCATTTTCATTGATATTTATTCAATAATATTGAAAATTTAAACAACCAATTCTCTTGAATTTTAAATGAGTGAAACATACTAGTTAAAATCACCTGCAAATCATTTTCTGGAAAATGTTTTGCAACCTACTACAGGAATCCCTTGATTAGTGTGGTTAAATCTTCCCAATACACCGCATATATCAAAACCGCACTAATCAAACTAAAAAACCAACTGGAAAATAATTATAATGAATCCTGGAAAATATCAAAATTATAAATATGTATTTTTTTCTCATCTCTCAAAACATATCTATATTGCATTACATCTACTTTAAATCATTGAGGAATATGTATAGGTATTTAAAAAATAGTAAGAATTAAAATTTATTTTTCATTAAAAAATTTTTTTTACAAAATTACATAAATTTTGTAAAAAATAATTGCAGCTCTGTAGACATCGAGTACTGGAAAGGAAACGAAGGCAGGGTTGGTAATATAATATTGTATAAAAATGAAATTACAGCACTTGTGAGCAGTCCATAAAGTCTTTATTCATCCAAAAAAACTTTGTTTGGAGGAACGTTTTCAGCTACTTTAAAGCCATTATCAACTCACATATCATAGTTCTATTCTAACAACACAAACGTTAAAAACAACTGAGGAGTTCTATTCTTTCTTTGGAATCAATTTAAATTTAAAATAGAGAAACGTCTGTTTAAATTTTCATAAGTTCCATTAAAAGTCACTTTACAAACTAAGAAAGCCAAGTAGTCTGTTTATATTTTCATAAGTTCCATTAAAAATCACTTTACAAACTAAGAAAGCCAAGTATTCTTAGTTTTAACCAACTATTAATATTCTGAAGCTTTTGAAACTAAGAAAAATAGATAAAAATAAAAATAAAAGATAATTAAGGTTAAGAAGCCTAGGATAGGAGTCCTTCATTTGATATGTTTTGACTATAGTTGGTTATGGCGTATTTCCAGGCCATCGGGAGCCCATCTTTGTCCCTTTCATTCACTATGTTTTCATGCTGGCTTTTCTCTTATATCATTATTTTTTCTGCTGTATATATTTCCTCAGGGTGTATTACTGTTTTTATAACTTCAGCCTCTTCCCATTTTATCTTAACATTTGCCTCGTAAGCCCACCTCGAAAGTGCTGTTGTTAGGTTTCTGCACTGATACTATGTTTGTGTTCTTTTAACCTGTCTCTTAGATTTCTTTAGGTTTCCTGCACTGATATTCTGTTTGTGTTCTTTTAACCTATCTCTTAGGTTTCTTGTCGTAGCACCTATATATATCTCTTCTTTATTTTCATCGTTGTTCAGGAGCGGTATTTTATAAATACCTGAGCCTTCTGTTTACTATAGTCATCTTTGACATTTCTTAGAGCTTCAAAGACTGTTCTCCCTCTTTTATAGGCTGGTTTCTTTTTTGTCTTTTCCAGTATCCTTCTGACATCTTTGGAGGTCCTCATTGTCTCCGGTATTACTTCGTATTTATTCGTAACTTCGTGGTTCTGGTGGGGAGAGGACTGTTCTGGTCGGTTCCTAATTCTGCCGGTCGAATTAGTTTCTATCAGTATTTTCCTAACAAGTGCCTCTGTATAGCCATGCTTAATTGCTATATCGATTATATTTCTAATTTCTTTATGCCTTAAAATACTGTTGCTACAATGGATGTTAGCCCTACTTACGAATGCTTTTATAGCCGCTTTTTTATACCTCCAAGCGTCATTAGACCATTTAGGGATTATTAGATCAATATTTTCCTAACAAGTGCCTCTGTATAGCCATGCTTAATTGCTATATCGATTATATTTCTAATTTCTTTATGCCTTAAAATACTGTTGCTACAATGAGTGTTAGCCCTGTCTATGTATGCTTTTATAGCCGCTTTTTTATACCTCGAAGCGGTCATTAGACCATTTAGGGATTATTAGGGGAGTCGCCCCTGGTTTTCTGCATACGGTTGTGAGTAAAGTCGTCCCTCTTATTTCAATACTTATGTCTAGGAATGTATCTTCTCTTTTCCTTTTTGATCTAGGGATAGTTTTAGGCCATATGCAGGATCTGAAAAGGTTTGGATTAGATTTTCTGAGTGATCCGTGTTCTTCCAGATTACGAAAATGTCATCGACGTAGCGGAGGTACATGTGTGCTGTTGATAGCAGTGGTCGTAGTTTTGTTTCTTCTAGGGAGCGTATTATGATTTCTGCTAGCTGCCCTGCGAGGGGGCTTCCAATTGGTAATATGCTCCCTAGGAGGTAATACCCTAGGAGGTAATACGCTCCCTAGAAGAAACGAAACTACGACCACTGCTATCAACAGCACACATGTACCTCCGCTATGTCGATGACATTTTCGTAGTCTGGAAGAACACGGATCACTCAGAAAATCTAATCCAAACCTGCTGTTGATAGCAGTGGTCGTAGGCCATATGCAAGATCTGAAAAGATCTTGCATATGGCCTAAAACTATCCCTAGATCAAAAAGGAAAAGAGAAGATACACTTCTTAGACGTAAGTATTGAAATAAGAGGGACGACTTTACTCACAACCATATACAGAAAACCAGGGGCGACCCCCCTAATAATCCCTAAATGGTCTAATGATGCTTGGAGGTATAAAAAAGTGGCTATAAAAGCATAC